>PISX010015858.1:28232-48311 GCA_004024625.1 Mellivora capensis
AAGCAGGCTCCCTGCTGAGCAGAGAGCCTGATGTGGGGCTTGATCTCAGGATCATGACCTGAGCCAAAAGCAGAGGCTTTAACCCACTGAGCCACCCAGGCGCCCCCACCCTCTGGTCATCTTTAGGGTTCTTATCTAAACCTGCTTCCACCCTTGAGACCAAATCTTTTTTTTTTTTTTTAAGATTTTATTTATTTACTTGAGAGAGGAAGCTAGAGAGAGCATGAGCAGAGAAAGAGGCAGCAATAGAGGGAGAGACAGACTCCCTGCTGAGCAGGGAGCTGGGTATGGGGCTTGATCCCAGGACACTGGGATTATGACCTGAGCCCAAGGCAGATGCTTAACCAATTGAGCCATCTAGATGCCCCACCCTGAGGCCAAATATGCTTTATTTGTCACAGAGGGAGTTCAAACTAAGAGGCCAATTGGGAAAACTTAAGACCTGGAGCAAGGAGACATCAGAGTATTGATTTGACCTCAGGATGCTGAGAGAAGTGAATGAACTTTTGAGGGATCCTTTGTCCTAGAGAATGTCGGATGAAGTCCTCTCACTTGAGGGAGCAGAGGCTTTGAGTGAGCTGCTTTCTCACCCAGGAGCCCACTGTTTACAGATGGTTATCAGAATGCCTTTTAGACAGGCAGAGCCCTTTTCCTTACTCCCAGAGGATAATCTAAAATGAAATATATATGTATATGTGTGTGACACAATGACAAAATTTCACTCAGGTGCAAGAGAGTGATATCAGAGCCATCCTGAAAAGTCCCTTCAGACAAGAGAGAGGGGCATCAAGGCAAAATTTCTTCAGTTTTAGTAGCCACAGGACTGAGAATGGGGCATTGAGAACATATGAAAGCTATAATACTTTTTGGAGCACCTCTGCAGATCTAAATTGCCATCAATAGTTTGGAACACACACACTTGTATTTTTACAACCTAATTTGTTCCGAAAATAACTATGTCTGATATCTAGAGGTGTGAAGGCCCAGAAGAAAAGTGGGGAGGAGAAAATATTTTTTTATCCTCTTGATTTTATGAAGAAAAGAAAACAAACCTTCCCCCCCCAAAAAAAATCCGTTTTTAGAATTTTTTTCATCATCTTGCCAATGTTCACTTCCTTGGAGGAGGAAGAGGGGGAGGAGAACCTGTGGCTGGGGAGGTGGAGGTGGTGGAAGAGGAAGAGGAGGAGGAGATGGAAGGGGGGGGAAGGGGGGGAGGGGGCAAGGGGAGAGGGAGGGGGAGGAGGAAAACCTGTCTGTAGTACAGAGAGCAGACACAAAACACTCTTCTCATTAACTAGAGCCCACGTGGTAGCAATTCCTAACTCGGGGGAGAAGAATCTGCCTCCTTACCCTCCCCCCCCACCCCCCGTGTCAGTGATTAAGAAAGCCCTTTATTGTCCCCGCTTTTCTTTCAGGGAATTCTGAAGACTCAGTCAACAGGAAACGGGACAGGAGGTGGGGGTGGAGGGGGGAAACCCGAGAGTTACCGGGTGCGCATCAATTTCAAGGGTCCTTGAGGGCTGTGCACACAATCTCTGTATGAGACGGTAGTAATAGCAGCAATCGTCGATGACCGGCCCCCAATATCGAACCCCATACCTCCGTGCCAGGCACTTGCATCATCTCATTCAATCCTAACAAGCCGCCCCTAAGTGAGGAATGAGGAGGGACCCAGGTTCAGTTGAAGCACTTAGTGGCCAGCATGCGTCTCTGGTGGCTGGCAGGGTCCAAACCCATTCTGTCGAACCCACCCCGGAACCGTCCCCGGGTGGATTCAGGCCTGGGATTTTGGTGCCGCCTTCACTTCTGAGACGGTCGTCTGTAGCATACACAGATGGCTCTATCCAGGGACTAATCACGGTCCGCCCGGCACTGGGGAAGGACGGCCTCCGGGTGGCTCTCAGCGGAACTTTACTGTCGGCGGCGCGTGTTCCCGTCCGGGCGGCCGGGCGCGCGGGCCGGGCGGGGGACGCGTTCTGGCGCGGACCGCGAGCGGAGCCTGCGAGCGCCGCCGCCGGAGAGGACCGACGCTTCCCCGGAGCCAGCCCGCGGCGCCCGGGCCTGGCCGGCTGCTTCCCGCCTCAGTCGCCCCCCCCCGCCCCCGCCGCCGCAGACACCGCCGAGGCAGGAGCAGCGGGACGCTCAGCCGCTTGGCCCCGTCCGGCCCCGCGCGGCCCTGAGCCGCGGCGCCGGAGGTGAGTGCCGGTGCCGGCCCCCGGCTCCCGACTCGGGCCGCCGGGACCCGAAACAATGGGGGCCGAGTGGGGACGCGGCCCGGGCCCATGGCGCTCAGCGGCTTGGGGCAGCCAGCCTGTCCCAGCGGTCCGGGCCTTGGGGCGCTGGATCCCCATTGGGGAACTCCAGTAGCCGGAGCTTTGGAGAGGGGCTTGGCTTCGACCCTGGGCCTCGGTGGCTTATATTTTGTATCTTGGTATCCAGGAAAGGGAGTCATAGGGGCACGGAGTCTTAACTCCTTTGGTGTGCGCTCTTGACGCTTGATGCGGACGCCCTGGAGGCAGACCACGGTGGGGTGGATGTGGGGGGGCTTGCATTTGGGATTCTAGGGGCCTCAGTGTGCCTGGTCCCTCAGGCGCATCGGGATGTGTCTTCTCCCTACCCCGCCGTCTCCCGAGGTCTGTGAACTTGGCGGACTGGGTTCTGGCTGGGGAGAAGAGGCACGAAGAGTTTGGCTTCTTGGGGGTAACCAGTGATTAGTTCCTGGAAAGGCAGGAGCTCATCTGGCACAGAGGAGTTGAGCAAAAAGAGCTGGATTCTCCGGGGCCCAGATGCATCCTGGCGTTGAGGGGTTCTTGGGCAGGGAACTGAGTGTCACAAGAGTGCCACGGTGAGTAGTGTTGGCTACCTTGGCGCTAGGGTGAGGCCGGAGTTGTGATTTGGGGAGTGTAGAGGAGTGTTGGTAGGCTGCCGAGTTTGGTAGGCTGCTTTATGTGGGCCATGGTGGTGGCAGCCTAGGAGATGAGCAAGAGAACTTCGCAGAGTGGGCTTCCCAATAGAGAATGACCTCTTCCTGCGGGGGAGTGGGTGACTCAGATCTGTTAGAATTCCTGTGCTTGCTAGTGGATGTGACTGACTATATGAGTGCCTGGGCACCAAGGTGGATGGGGCTGGAAAGGGCTTTGCGGGGCTGAAGGAGTTCGTTCCTGAGTAGAAGGTAGTGTGAAATCATTACTTCTCACTCGGAGTCAGAATGGTAGCTGTCATTGACAATATTTTAGGCAAAGAATTTGTTTGTGGTAGTTGGATCCAAGGCTTTTCTTCTGTTCATTTTTTTTTTCCTCCTGTTTTTGAGTTGTGACTCATACTTTCTTTTCAGCACTGTGGCTATTGTTTGTAATGCTAGACAAACTTAGATACTGTAATATATGTAAATTCTAGGGGGTTTCAGTCCAATTCTTACAAATCTAAATTAATTTTAAGAGCCTGTTTTCACTAATTTGTGTGTTATTGTTAAATGTGTGCAACTCTAGAGGGGGAAGACCCTAACAGTTGATGTTGTTAAATACTCTTCATATCCCCGAATCCATGAACCATCCATTTTCTCCTACTGGCATGAAGTCATTATGTTGAATCTTTTAAATCTTAGTGACTGCCATTTGAGCCCTCACGGGACATTATCTTCACTGGAAGTGTTACCTACCTTCAGTGAGTTTGGTCTGTACACTGCCTCATCTGTATTCTTATTATTTTTTAAAGATTTTATTTATTTATTTGACAGAGATCACAAGTAGGCAGAGAGAGAAAGAGGGGGAAGCAGGCTCTCCGCTGAGCAGAGAACCTGATGTGGGGCTCCATCCCAGGACTCTAAGATCATGACCTGAGCTGAAGGCAGAGGCTTAACCCACTGGGCCACCCAGGCATCCCTCATTTGTATTACTTAAAGGCAGTGTGCAAACTCCAACTCTGAGGCCTGCAGCTGTTCACCAGAGGTCTGTATGTAGCGTTCAGACAAAAGTTGGTATGGATAAGGTATTAAATTCTAGATGGGGGGGTGCCTGGGTGGCTCAGTGGGTTAAGCCTCTGCCTTCGGCTCAGGTCATGATCTCAGGGTCCTGGGATTGAGCCCCGCATTGGGTTCTCTGCTCACCAGGGAGCCTGCTTCCTCCCTCTCTCTCTGCCTGCCTCTCTGCCTACTTGTGATCTCTCTGTCAAATAAATAAATAAAATCTTAAAAAAAAATTCTAGATGGAAAGAAAAAAGTATCAGAATCATTGCACCTTTTGAGTTTATTTAGAGTGTTAAGAGGCACTGGAGTCTACTATAAATTTTCAGGTGAAATGTGAGGTAATTCTGTCTGTAGTTGTACTAATAGTTATGGGGATTGGTCCCTCCCCCCCTTAATCTTTAAGAAAAAATCATGTATTTCCCTTCAGTTCTTTCTCTTTCTTTTAAATTTTTCTATTTTTAAATCCTTAATTCTTCCATAAACAGGTTAGTATCTGTTGAATTATTCCAGATACTATGTTGGGCATTTCCACAGTGGTGATATTTTTGACATTTTGATAGTAGTTCTTAGTTCAGAAGTGGCTATCGGTCTGTGAAGAAAGAAGTGATTCAGGTATATCAAGCTTTTAATCAGTAAAGCTGTTGAATGAAGTTTTTATACAGTATTAATTTTGACTGGTGATAATTGATTATCTTAATATATTTCCATGAAGAAGTTTAGCTATAATGTGGTCACATTAGTATGGGATTGTTTTAGCATCATTTCATTTAAATATACCTGTTAACTTTAAGTATTTCTATAGACAAACCACAGGAAACATTTTGTTTCTGTGTGTGTCTGGATGAACAGTGATTTATAAATACTGTATATGTGCTTGGGTTCCCCAGGAAGCCGTCACACTTTCCTTTCCACTGTGGTTTGGGAGCATGAAGGCGTTGCTTACCCCCTTTGTCTGGTTCACTGTATGTAGGCTGGGAGTGTCTGCTGATCACTTGGAGTGCTGTCCCCTAGAACAGGAGGAATAAGATTGAGGTAAGGCTCAGTCTATTTGAAATTGCTTGCCTCTTGATATTCACTGCATAAAATATGTAAATTGTATTTGAATTTTTTTAAATTGTTAATCTCCATTCTGATCTAGTAGAATGAAATTCTGTCCTTTCCTCTTTCATCTATCGGTATTTATGTTTTTGGCTAAAAATAAATGAAGAAATTTAAAATCAAGGCACTTACATAATTCTTTGAAATACCTTTCATTTTCTATCTAAAATATGCACTTGATCAAAGAAAATAAAAACAGTTTACATATGTTGTTTTGAAAACAAAGTGATTGTTGAAAGAAATATTTTTGACTACCTGTTAGACAAATGGATAGACTTCAGAAACTCTTGGAAAGAAGGCTTAGAGTTTTTGCTCTCTTTAGGAAAATTCTGAAGTGCCTAGTACAATAGGAAGGACATGTCTTTAGAGTCATCCCACTTCTACCTCTTGCTTGCTTTTTGATACGGGCAAGCTGTTAACCTCTCTGAGACTTGTTTTCATTTTATTTATTTTTTTCATCTGTAAAATGGGGTTAATATAACCTCTGCAGATTGTATTGAGGACTGGAGAAGAGGCACAGTGCTTTGTGGGGGGCGGGTGGTCAGTGCTTGCTGTTAGTAGTAGTGTATTGATGTTAGTAGCTGTTAGTGTAGTTAGAAGTAGTAATGGGGGCACTACTCTCAGTAGTATTAGTAGTAGGAATATAGCTGGGTGCTCTGCATAGATGAGGGGCTCAGTTTCTTTGGTGAAGAAAGTAGCCTGCTGTCTTCATCTGTTTGCACCCTGGATAGGTGAGAATTTTCGAGGTAGTCTTTATCTGGTACTGGTGGGCAGGAGTCCACACTATAAAGTCCAAGGTCATTTCTGGCACTGGTAGGTTTTTTTTCCTGGCAGTTTCTGTGGAGATGCCAGGAGGTAACTGTTCGGCATGTCCTTGTTTTGAGAACTATAAGCATTCCCATTGACAGTGCTAGGGTATGCCAGGCATCATGATGTTCTTGTAGGCCATGGTCAGGATGTTTCTCTAGCTTTCGTCTTATCAGAGACCTGATTTTGTCTTTTTGCTAGGAAGACTCCAGATGCTGGAGAGATTTGTCATCTTTCTCTAATTTGGGCTATTTTGATAGAATATAGCACTCTGTTCAGAAATGTTTTTGATGAACAGAAGGTTCACAGCCTTTGTTACAGAATTGTTCAGTTTTATTTTTTCCCTATGAGAGGAAAAAAAGTCAAGAGAAAAATTAAGTATGAGCCAGATAGAAGTGATTAGAAATAACTGGCCCTAGGGGCGCCTGGGTGGCTCCGTGGGTTAAAGCCTCTGCCTTCTGCTCAGGTCATGATCGCAGGGTCCTGGGATCGAGCCCGCATCGGGCTCTCTGCTCGGCGGAGAGCCTGCTTCTTCCTCTCTCTCTGCCTGCCTCTCTGCCTACTTGTGAGCTCTGTCAAATAAATAAATAGAATATTTAAAAAAAAGAAATAACTGGCCCTAAATCTCTTCCAGCTCTAGTCAGATCTCCTCTCCATTCCAGCAGGTCTCTAACTCCAGTTAAAAGTAACTGGAGTTTACAAAAGTAAAATTCTTTTGACCTTAAAATACAGTGAACATCTAGATTCTGGTATATCTCTATTTCAACATCTCACAAGGACCTTTATGACCCAGCCTCTTCTGTATCTGCCTTTCTAGTTCCTCCTCTGCAACAATTCCTTTGGCACTTGAGGCTCTAGTTATAGTGAACTCCTTGAGGGTCCCAGCATGCTCAGGCTATACCTCCTGCTAATTTTCCTCTCCATTCTAGTGATTTTTCTGACTCCTAGGCTTGCATTTACCAGAAATCAAGGCACTACCATCTTTTTTTTTTTTTTTTTTAAGATTTTATTTATTTATTTGACAGAAATTACAAGTAGGCAAGAGAAGCAGGCAGGGAGAGAGAGGAGGAAGCAGGCTCTCTGAGGAGCAGAGAGCCCGATGCAGGGCTCAATCCCAGGACCCTGGGATCATGACCTGAGCCGAAAGCAGAGGTTTTAACCCACTGAGCCACCCAGGCGCCCCGGCACTACCATCTCGTAAGAGACTCTTTGATTCTTTCTAGATTAAGCTGAATGGCTGTCTTTTGTGTGGCCATTGAGATCTGTCCAAGCATCTTTCATAATTACACTGTACTCCTAACTTTTGGTATATTTGTGTGTTTTCCATGCTAGGTTGTGACCTACTTGAGAGCAGACCCTTGTCTTGTTTATCCTTATATTCTTTTTTTTTTTTTAAAGATTTTATTTATTATTTATTTGACAGACAGAGATCACAAGTAGGCAGAGATGCAGGCAGAGAGAGGAGGAAGCAAGAGCCCAATGTGGGGCTTGATCCCAGGACCCTGAGATCATGACCTGAGTGGAAGGCAGAGGCTTTAACCCACTGAGCCACCCAGGCGCCCCATCCTTATATTCTAATACCTAACCATCTCTAGCACAGAGTAGCTACTCAGTGAATGTTTGTTGAATGAACAAATGAATGACCTCTGATATGAAATGACAGGAAATCATTCCTTGTGGAGTTAGTGGTGATGAGAGTTCTGATTTTATGGCTGCATCTGGTCCTGGCTGAAACAGCGTTTCTGCCTCTGTACTTCCAGGTTGCTAAAAGCAGTATTTTGTTTGAAAATGTGTTGCTTAATTCCATACGTTCATGGTTTCAGGCTGGGGGGCTATTACTTGCTTTCTGTAGGTCTTGCAAAAGTTTGCTTTGGAAGAAATAAAAGTTTTTCATTGGTATTATCTAGCTTTTCCTTTGGCCATTTACTGCTGTGAGCACTTTGTCCTCATGTGTGAAGAAGAATGGCTAGTCAGTTTGGGTCACAAGGTCTCCAGACAACTAGTGGGAGTGGGTAATGGATTTAACACCAGGTGTGTGACTTACTGGCTGTTGGACTTTTGGGAGTTGAGCTTAATATCACCATTTTCAGGATCCAAGATTATTTGCCCAAACTTTATTCAGGAATTTGAACTCAGTGACTGAAATTATCTGTACTAGTTCTTTGCTCAGCCTAATACTGTACTAACACTGAAACTGATGAATTAATTCTTTGTTAGGAGGCTATGTGTTCTGAGTTACTAAACCAGTAATTAAGGAATCGTGCTGATTCATTAAGTCACCCTCTTGGTTCTTCATGGTAAAATAACTTGAGAGTGTACTATCTAAATTACTTTGATTTAATTCTCATGATTGATCCGATCACATAGGAATCCCACTGAAGACCAGGTGTGAGGAACTTTACTAAAACCTACATAATGCTGTTCTTTCATGCAGCTGACAAACATAGCAGACTGCAGAAAAGAAAAGCATGAAAAGTAACCGTAGTTAGATTAAAGATAAAAACTGATATGAGAGGGGCGCCTGGGTGGCTCAGTGGGTTAAGCCTCTGCCTTCGGCTCGGGTCGTGGTATCAGGGTCCTGGGATCAAGCCCCACATCGGGCTCTCTGCTTAACAGGGAGCCTGCTTCCTCCTCTCTCTCTGCCTGCCTCTCTGCCTACTTGAGATCTCTGTCTGTCAAATAAATAAACAAAATCTTAAAAAAAAATAACACCTGATATGAGATAAGGAAAACTGAGACAAAGTATAAGACATTAAATATGGCAAGCAACTGTGAAATTGAAGATAGTTTGTGAGCAATGTTGAGATTTTGATCATAATATAGGTTAGAAGCGGTAAAAACAAGGATCATTTCAGCCAACATAGATATATTGGCAGTACTAGTGCCCACTTACGGTCTTGTAACACCATTAATGAAAGTTGTATATAGGCAGAAATGAAAATTTTGCTTTATGATAAGTATACCTTGCACACGTATCAAACTATAGTTCATAAAACACTTTCATGTACATTTCCTTTACTTTACCCTCCCAACAACCCTGTGACACAGGTAGCTCCATTTTACAGATGAGGAAGAAAACACAAAGAGGTGAAGTGGCTTGCTTTCAAGTGCACAAAGCCAGTAAGAATAAAAGTTGGGACTTGATACCAGGTTTTCTGATCCTAAGTTTAGGACCCCTTTTATGTCCTCATAGGATGCTGTTAGGTCTTCAGTTTGGGGAGATGGTTACTCTTTATTCCAGGCTTCTGGCCAGTAAAAGGTACACCCAAAAGAAGGTAGTGTCACACAGAGGGTAGAGCATCTGTTAACAGTAGCCCAGAAACTCTAAAGGGCTGGATGGGGGAGGAACCTAAAGGGAGCCCGTCCCCCTTTGCAATAGATCACTTAGTGCTCAAGACAAAAACCCAGAACCAGGTGATGTTTTTGCAATACTTGACGCTAGCAGTGATCTTTCTCCTAATGTGATGATGTATAGAAATTGGATTTAAAAAAAAAGTTTGGGAAGAATTTTTTTAGGTGTGATTCTAACTTGAGCTCAGGCTCTTTGCCTTCATTGTGCTTTCTAGTTCCACTGTCTCCTCCACACCAGCTTTCGCTGTTTCACCCACCTGCACTGAGCTTGGATGCCAGTTTGGCACGGCCCATAGTTTCAGTGCTGCCTTTTCTGGGTCTGAGAACCCTTTACCTGTACTCTTGCCATCCCTAAACTTTGTCCTCTGGGTTCTTTTGCTAACCCTAGGCTGCTCAGTGTTTCTGGGAGTCAGGAAAATGCCCCACTTGAGTTGAGCTCTGACTGCTACTCATGGTCCTCCTGTGCTGCCTTCTCAGGGTCCCCTTTCCTTCAGCAACTGCTTGCATGTTTCCCAAGGCTCGTTTTTAAAAAAATTTTTTTCTTCTTTTTAAAATTTTTTAAGTAATCTCTCTACCCAGCATGGGGCTCGAACCCACAACCCTGAGATCAAGAGTCACAGTTCTACCAGCTGAGCCGGCCAGGCACCCCAAGCCTTATTTTTTCCACAGGCCCTAGACCTGCCTTCTGTCTCCCTCATTCCTTTTTTAAAAGATTTTATTTATTTATTTGACAGAGAATACAAGTAGGCAGAGAGGTAGGCAGAGAGAGAGGGAGAAGCAGGCTCCCTCTGAGCAGAGAGCCCAGTGAGGGGCTTGATCCCAGGACCCTGAGATCATGACCTGAGCCGAAGGCAGAGGCTTTAACCCACTGAGCCACCCAGGTGCCCCCTATCTCGCTCATTCTTTTTTTTTCTTTTTTAAAGATTTTATTTGTTTATTTGACAGAGAGATCACAAGTAGGCAAAGCATTAGGCAGAGGAGAGGGGGAGCAGACTCTCCGCTGAGCAGAGAGCCCAGTGCAGGGCTCGATCCCAGGACCCTGATACCACGACCTGAGCCAAAGGCAGAGGCTTAACCCACTGAGCCACCCAGGTGCCCCTATCTCCCTCATTCTTGACCATGACTTCACTTTAAGGCTCCTGCTCCCTGTTTTTTCCCCTTACCTTTCTGTCATGACATTTACCTTTTTTCTTTTTCTTTCTCTCTCTCTATTTTTAGAGATCTGTTTATTTATTTTAGAGAGAGAGAGCATGAGCAGGAAGGGTGGAGGGAGAGGGAGAGGGAGATAGAATCCCAGGGAGACTCTGTGTTGAGTGTGGAGCCTGACACAGGGCTTGATCCGACAACCCCAAGATCATGACCTGAGCTGAATGAAACCAAGAATCAGAGGCGTAACTGACTGTGCCACCCAGGCACCCCTCTCTCATGACAGTTTCATAGTTCAGAATCTCTTGCTTGTAGAAAGTCCTTGACTTTTTAACTTTTCCCCCCATGATTATACCAGTAATACTAGTAATATATGAGCACAGTAAAATTCAGACATTTTGGGGCACCTGGGTGGCTCAGTGGGTTAAAGCCTCTGCTTTCGGCTCAGGTCATGATCCCAGGGTCCTGGGATCGAGCCCCACATTGGGCTCTCTGCTCCACGGAGAGCCTGCTTCCTCCTCTCTCTCCCTGCCTGCCTCTCTTGCCTACTTATAATCTCTGTCTGTCAAATAAATAAATAAAATCTTAAAAAAAAAATCAGACATTTTTAAATAAGGAAAGGAACCCATAATCCATGTCTCAGTGTTAATCACCACTGAGAATTCAGTCTATTTCTGCTGGGGTTGTGATCTCGGGGTGGTAAGATAGACTGCTGTGTGGGGCAGAGTCTGTTTGAGACTCCCTCTTCCTCTCCCTCTGCCTGTCCCCTGAATGGGTGTGCAGGTGTACTCTCTTTCTTTCAAATAAATAAATCTTAAAAAAACAAACAAACTTGGTCTATATTCACATTTTTTTCTACTGGGTTTGCTAACGTGTATGAATGCATGTGTATATGAAAGAAAGAGAGAGGTAAAGTAATTCCTTTTTTTTTTTTTAAGATTTTATTTATTTATTTGAGAGAGAGAGAGAGAGAGATCACAAGTAGGCAGAGAGGCAGGCAGAGTGAGAGGGGGATGCAGGCTCCCCACTGAGCAGAGAGCCCGATGCGGGGCTTGATCCCAGGACCCTGGGATTATGACCTGAGCCTAAGCCAGAGGCTTTAACCCACTGAACCATCCAGGCGCCCCAAAGTAATTCCTTTTTGCATAAGTGGGATTACAATATATCTACTCTTCTATAACTTTTTCATTTAATGCTTTTATCTTGGGCATTTTTTTCATGTTTAATACACAGATCTATCATATATTGTAATAATTACATAGTATTATATTGTATATTTGTATCAATTTTCTAGTCCCCTGGTGATAGACATTTGTTTCTGTTTTTGCAGCTACAAGCATCCTTGTATGTATGTATCTTTGTATACTTCTTTGTATACATTGTATACATCTTTCTGTACCTTGTATACTTTCGAAATCCTACAAGTGGATTTTCAGTGTCAAAGGATATACATGTTTAAAATTTTTCTAGGTAATACCAAATAACTGAAAATATTGTATTTATAGTTCTCCTTTAGCACTGTAACAGTATCAAATTTTTAAAAAAGATTTTATTTTTGTATTTTATTTTTTTTTAAAGATTTTCTTTTTTTGACAGAGAGAGAGATCACAAGTAGAGAGGCAGGCAGAGGGAGAGGGGGAAGCAGGCTCCCCACCAAGCAGAGAGCCTGATGTGGGGCTCAATCCTAGGACCCTGAGACCATGACCCCAGCCAAAGGGAGAGGGTCAACCCACAGAGCCACCCAGGTGCCCCTAAAGGATTTTATTTATTTACTTGACAGAGATCACAAGTAGGCTGAGAGGCAGGCAGAGAGAGAGAGGGGGAAGCAGGCTCCCTGCTGAGCAGAGAGCCAGATGTGGGGCTTCCAGGACCCCGGGACCATGACCTGAGCCAAAGGCAGAGACTTTAACCCCCTGAGCCACCCAGGCGCCCCTTAAAGATTTTTTTTATTTGACAGAAGAGATCACAAGAAGGCAGAGAGGCAGGCAGAGAAAGGAGGAAGCAGGCTACCCACTGAGCAGAGAGCCTGATGCGGGGCTCGATCCCAGGACCCTGGGATCATGACTTGAGCCAAAGGCAGAGGCTTTAATCCACTGAGCCACCCAGGCGCCCCAGGACTTGATTTTTTTTTTTTTTTTCTTCCTTCCTTCCTTCCTTCCTTCCTTCCTCCCCTCCTCCCCTCAGTCCTTCCTTTTTTTTCCCCCCAGGATTTGATTTTTAATCCTGGCTCTATGATACCTGCTGTTTTTTTTTTTTTTAAAGATTATTTATTTATTTATTTGTCAGAGAGAGAGAGAGAGAGAGAGCGAGCGAGCACAGGCAGACAGAGTGGCAGGCAGAGGCAGAGGGAGAAGCAGGCTCCCTGCCAAGCAAGGAGCCCGATGTAGGACTCGATCCCAGGACGCTGGGATCATGACCTGAGCTGAAGGCAGCCGCTTAGCCAACTGAGCCACCCAGGCATCCCTGATACCTGCTGTTTAACTTGGGTAGTTTGTGAGCTTGTTTTCTCCTCTTGAATGGTAGTGAGGATAATTATGATAATTCCATGTCATAGGATTGTTGTGAGATTGAGATTATCCCATACTCCCACATAAAGTGCTTAGCACAGTGCTTTACCTGTGTGGGGCACAAACATTTTTTGTCTCACTTTGTTTTTATTCATCCATTCATTGATTCAGCAGATTATTTTTTGATCATGTATGTTTTAGTGAAGAGGAAACACTGACCTTGGCTTCTAGGATTCTACATTGTCTTGATTCTCTGCCTAGTTCTCAGATGTGCTTTTGTAAAAACCCTTCCTTTTGTCCCTCTGGATATGGATGTAACCCAGGTTTGTTGTTTTCCTCTTCGCCTGGCCCTCAGAGACCTAGCTCTTTCACTCCCACCACTTCAGGGTGTCCAAGTGACTCAGTTCTATAACTGTGGTTTCTTTACAAAGCAGCAAACCCACATTTCCTCCTGACTTTTGGATATCTCTGTCTGACCAAGGGGATGAGTATAAAGTGCACTGAATTGAGTCTGCAAACCAGGGCTGCAACTCCATCTCAGCCACTAACTTCATGGCTTGGGCAGTCAGAGTCATCTCTCTTGGTCTTGGTCAAAAGGATGGAAGGGCTGAATTAAGAGTCCGAAGTTCCAGCCAGCTTTAAAGGCCTATCAGCTGGGAGAAAGTGGTTTTAGAAATGTCCTCAGCATAGGTGGAACCATAGCCATCATTCTGCTCCCCAAACAAGTTTCTGGCTTCCCCCACCTGCCCACTCCGGGGAAATCCAGGCTTTACCCTGTGGCTTTTCCCTCTCATTTGTCCTTAACATAGGACTGGTTACCTCATGGCTAGATCTTCAGGTGATTTTGATTCCTGGCTTTTCCTGGAACACACTGGTGGCTGCTTTCAGCTTTACATCTGTATTCACATTGTGTCCTTTGGTTATATTCATGTTTCCCCTGAACCTGTGTTATGGCCATTGAAATTATGACCATCTTTTTGAGCTTAGTTCAGGTGACAGATTCATCCCTATTGGAAGTGAGTCCTCCCTCTTCTGACTCTCATGACTGGCAGTATATCAGTGACATTTCACCATATGCCTGGTTTCATATATTTGCGTAAGTTTTATTTTATTATTATTTTTTACCTTCTAGTTTGTAATCCCCTTTAGTACAGGTACCACATTTACATTGTATGTAGTTTTGCATCATATGCTATCTAGCACAATTTGTTGTGCTGATAGTTTTGCAATAAATACTGATTGAATAAGTGAATTAAAGTGGACTTTGCTTCAAGGTAAGAACATTTACAGAATTTTTTTTTTTTTAAGATTTTATTTATTTATTTGACAGATCACAAGTAGGCAGAGAGGCAGGCAGAGAGAGAGGGGGAAGCAGACTCCCCGCTGAGCAGAGAGAGCCTGGTGCGGGGCTCAATCCCAGGACCCTGAGATCATAACCTGAGCCGAAGGCAGAGGCTTAACCCACTGAGCCACCCAGGTGCCCCCAGAAATGTTTTTAAACCTGGTTGTTCAAAGGATGTGGTAGTTAGTGAAGAAGGCCCAGCCTATGAAATGGTACTAATTTAGGTACTAATTCCTTGATTCCAATTCGAAGAATCCTCCGCTTTCCTGTCCTCTCTCAGAGTTGCGAGATTTTTCTCTTGGATGATATGACTTAGCTTCTTCAAAACATCTCCAGTAACATTGTTGTCATTATGGAGTAGCTAAAGGTAATCAACAATTATTGAAAGTTAACTTACTAGGTACGAAGAAATGCACTAATTATTTTTTTCACTTAATTTAAAAAATCTTATATGAAATATACACTTTTTTATTCTCATTTTATAAATGAAACCTAGGTTTAGAGAAATGAAGTAACTTCTTCAATGTCATTTAGATACAAAGTGGCAATGCTGGGACTGTGACCTAGGCCATCTCATCTCAGAGCCTATATTCGTTTTTTGTATTTTATTTATTTTTTCAAGAACCCATATTCTTTTTTTTTTTTTTTTTTTTTTGTCAGAGAGAGAGGGAGAGAGAGCGAGAGAGCACAGGCAGAGTGGCAGGCAGAGGCAGAGGGAGAAGCAGGCTCCCTGCTGAGCAAGGAGCCCAATGTGGGACTCGATCCCAGGACGCTGGGATCATGACCTGAGCCGAAGGCAGACGCTTAACCAACTGAGCCATCCAGGCATCCCTCAAGAGCCCATATTCTTAATTGATTTACTGCTTTCCTCTCCAAAACACATTTATTGCCAGTTAGCTCTTTGATGTTTATTTTTCACTTCCCTTATCAAATACCTTGCATGAATTCCTTTATTTTTTCCTTCCCAAACCAGTTCTCCTGTTCTTCCTGATTTTGGTAAAGGGATGCCATTGCTCTTGCAGTCATCCAGACTTTAATCCTCAGAGTCCAATTTAATTCCTTCCTTTCCTTCCTGTGCAGAAAATTCTGTTGAGTTTTCCTTGGTAATGCCTTACCTCTGCTCCATTCTTTCTGGTTTCTTTGCTTTTTCCCTTAATCCAAGCCCTTCAGGTCTAGTCCTGGATTGTGACAACTGCTTTTCCTTCCTCCATTCTCTCATCTTTGCAGTTCTGTAAGGACTGCCTTTTGCCCATCTATCTCCACTTAAGAATCCTTCTGTGGTTCCTGAAGCTGGGGTTTCTAAAAGCCAGTTTTCAAGTAGTGTCATAATCAGCTGTGGGACTTCTTCAAAGCATGTAAAGTCTTCAGAGCAAAACTATGAGATCAATGCTATTGCTTGCAGTTTAGAGATGACAAAATGGAGGCTTAACCAGACTGAGTCACTTAGACAAAATCTTGGTGGGAACTGGGGAACTATGTTTTTTTTTTTTTTTTTAAAGATTTTATTTATTTATTTGAGAGAGAGGCAGTGAGAGAGCATGAGTGAGGAGAAGGTCAGAGGGAGAAGCAGACTCCCCGTGGAGCTGGGAGCCTGATGCGGGACTCGATCCCGGGTCTCCGGGATCATGACCTAAGCCGAAGGCAGTCGTCCAACCAACTGAGCCACCCAGGCGTCCCGGAACTATGTATTTTTAATAAGCTCTTCAGATTCTGATGTCCTGAGAAACACTAGGTTTAAAATGGAAACACCAGGCAGCCTTTAACTCCTTTTAGAATTCCTTCCCTAAATGTCTTTTTGGTTCCAGTGACCCCTCCATAAGTGAAATTTCTATAGCATTTGACTCTTGATTATGCCCACCTTGCTAATGTCTTTCCTGAATAACATACTCCCCTGGCTTCTTGTTCTCTGCCTCTCCGATGTTCTTTGTAGTCCACTATTCTTTACTCCCTTGTGGTTTGGCTTGTTCTTGGCTACCCTTCCCCCTCTACACATACTCCCTGAGGCTCTTGCATATTTGGGGCTTCAGCTACCTAAGTTTGGCAGGAACACCTAAATCTGTATCTCTGATCCCAATTCATTTTCCAGCTGTTTCTGGAATTTTACTATTTAACAACACTTACACCATTGTTCAAGCTGGAAACTTGGGCCACGGATAAGAGCTTGGAGTTAGAAGTCTAAGTTGAAATCAAATTTTACTACTCTTCTAGCTGGGTATAATTGGGACAGGTCACTTAATGTCTCTAAACCTTAGATTTGCTCTTTGTGGAATGGGGATAACATTACTTTGCTCATGGTATTATTGTTACGATATAATGAGAGAATGTCAATAAAACATTTAACAATTTCGTTAATATTTATGGAGCCCTTCCTATGTACCAAGGACTGTGTTGGCTGCTGGGGAGATAGTGCTGACCAAGGGTGTCCTTTTGGGGGTCCGGTTGGCTACTGAAGCCTTACTGGTTTTGTCTCCGCAGTCTCTAATGTTTCCACATTTCTCCTTTCTCATTGTCCCTGCTGTGTTTCAGAGTCTCCCCACCTTTTGCCCAGCATTACAGCCGCTTCCTGCCTAATCTCCTTGCCTCCACACAGCCACCAGAGTGTTCTTTTTATTTTTATTTTTACTTATTTGTTTTTTTAGGGAGACAGAGCAGGTGTGTGCAAGCATGGGATGGGGGTATAGTGTCAGAGAGAGAGAGAGAGAGAATGAATCTTAAGTAGACTCTACGTGGAGCCTGACTTGGGGCTTGATCTCACAACCCTGACATTATGACCTGATATGAAATCAAGAGTTGGACACCTTAACTGATTGAACCATCCAGGCGCCCCCACAGTGCTCTTTTTGGGAATTTAGTTCATGCCACTTATCCTTCAGTGGCTCTCTTTAGGGGCATATAGACTATGGGGAGGACTGCATGGAGTTAGCTATGAGACCACTTCTGAGCTCAGCAGAGAAGCACTCAACAGTATAATGGTTATGTCTCCCAGAAATAGAGACAGGAAAGTGTTGCCAAGTGCCACATATTTGCCAATCCTTGTGTAGGACAAAGTTCAGACTCCTTAGCAAGGTCTTCAGGACACTGTTGGGTCAGGATCTGGCCCGTCTACTTCTCATCTCTTGCAGTCTCCTTCTTTACTCCCAACCTATGCACAAGCAGGGGGAGTGGCAGGCAGAGGGAGAAGCAGACTCCCCACTGAGCAAGGAGCCTGATGAGGGAGTTGATCCCAGGGCCCTGGGATCACGACCCAGGCCAAAGGCAGGCACTTAACTGCCTGGGCTGCCCAGACTCTGTTTCAGATCTGTTGTCTGCTCTGGAAAGCCTTGCCCAGTCTTTCCAGGTAAAATTATTTCCTTCTCTGTCCTATAGAGGCTTAGTTTGTCAGTCTGTCCTTCCTTCCTTCCTTCTCCTCCCCCCCCTTTTTTTTTTTTTGAGAAAGAGGGATAGAATACGTGTGCACAGTGTGGGGGGAAAGAGCACAGGGAGAGAGGAAGAGAGAGAATCTTAAGCAGGCTTCATACCCAATGTAAAGCCTGATGAGGTGCTCGATCTCACGACCCTGAGATCATGACCTGAGCTGAAAGAAACCAAGGGGCAGATGCTTAGCTGACTGACTCATCCAGGTGCACCCCTCCACTTCGTTTTTAATTCACCTATCATAAATTTCACCATTATTTTTAAAATATTTAATTTATTTATTTATTTGACAGAGATCACAAGTTGGCAGAGAGGCAGGCAGAGAGAGAGGAAGGGAAGCAGGCTCCCCACTGAGCAGAGAGCCCAATGCGGGGCTCGATCCCAGGACCCTGAGATCATGACCTGAGCCAAAGGCAGAGGCTTTAACCCACTGAGCACCCAGGCGGCCCTACCATTTTTTTTTAGACAATTAAAAAAAAAAAAAGATTTTATTTATTTGTCAGATAGAGAGTGAGCACAGGCAGACAGAGTGGCATGCAGAGTCAGAGGGAGAAGCAGGCTCCCTGCCGAGCAAGGAGCCCGATGTGGGACTCGATCCCAGGACCATGAGATCATGATCTGAGCCGAAGGCAGCTGCTTAACCAACTGAGCCACCCAGGCGTCCCACCTACCATTTTTTTAAAAAGATTTATTTATTTATTTGACAGAGATCACAAGTAGGCAGAGAGGCAGGCAGAGAGAGAGGAGGAAGCAGGCTCCCTACTGAGCAGAGAGCCGGATGTGGGGCTCGATCCCAGGACCATGAGATCATGACCTGAGCCAAAGGCAGAGGCTTTAACCCACTGAACCACCCAGGCGCCCCAATTTTACCATTTTTAAGTCTTTAATTCAGAGGCTTTTAGTACATTCACAAGGTTATACAACCATTACCACTATCTAATTCCAGGGCATTTCATTGCTATGAAAAGAAACCCTTATTTATTTATTTATTTAATTTATTTATTTAAGATTTTATTTATTTATTTGACAGAGACCACAAGTAGGCAGAGAGGCAGGCAGAGAGGGGGGAGGCAGGCTCCCTGCTGGGCAGAGACCCCAATGCAGGGCTCTATGGCAGAGGCTTTAACCCACTGAGCCACCCAGGTGCCCCAGAGACCCTTATTTATTTATTTATTTGTTTGTTTGTTTGTTTAAATATTTTATTTATTTATTTGACAGAGAGAAACACAGCGGAGATAGGAAATACAAGTAGAGGGAGTAGGAGAGGGAGAAGCAGGTTCCCCGCTGAGCGGGAGCCCGATGCGGGGCTCAATCCCAGGACCCTGAGATTATGACCTGAATTGAAGGCAGCCGCTTAATGACTTAGCCACCTAGGCGCCAGAAACCTGTATTTATTAAGTTATCATTCTCTGTTCTCCCTTCCCCCTATCTCCTGGTAACCACTAATCTACTTTTTGTTCCTATGGATTTGCTTCTTCTGGGCATATCAGATAAATGGAATCAGACAGTACGTGGCCGTATGTGACTTGCTTGTTTAATTTAGCATGATATTTTCAAGGTTAATCCATGTCATAGCGTGTGTCACTACTTTATTCTCTTTTATTGCTGAGTAATATTTCATTCTATGGATATGTTAATCTGTTTATCAGTTGAACCTTAGTTGTATGTTGTACTTGCCAGATTGCTCACAGTGTATGCTTACATATCTATGTCAGTTGATGGGATGATCCCTGGAGGGTTCTATTCATCACTCTGTGACCAGGATTCCCTCTGTGTGTCTTCAGTGCCTACCAGTACTGGTCAGTAGTACATGTTTAATCAGTATTCAGTGATGGTTTGTTTTATCTTCCTTTCCAGAAAACCTGACACTTTCTGCCGTTTCAGCATTACTCAGATCCAAGCTGTGATTCCTGTGCAGAGAATGTCCTTTCCTTCCCTCCTCACTTGTCTAATTCTGCTGTGCTTCAGGGTTGTTTCAAGGTCTGCCTCCTCCAGAAAGCCTTCCAACAGCATTTAAATCTCAGATGTTGTTGCTTCCTTCTCTGAACTCTGGTGCATTTGGGGTCTCTATCATTCATTAGCACTTAATAAATATAATCTCAACACTGTCCTTAACTAGATTGACAGTAGGCCCACCAACACTGAATCCTTTTTTGCACTCCCAGTAAAAAAGTACTCTAATTATGTAATGGAATTACACCTAACATTTTTTTTTTAGATTTTTTTTAAAAATTTATTTATTGTCAGAGATGAGAGAGAGAGTGAGCACAGGCAGACAGAGTGGCAGGCAGAGGCAGAGGGAGAAGCAGGCTCCCTGCTGAGTAAGGAGCCTGATGTGGGAATCGATCCCAGGATGCTGGGATCATGACCTGAGCCGAAGGCAGACGCTTAACCAACTGAGCCACCCAGGTGTCCCATATCTAACATTTTTTTTTTTTTTTTTTTTTTTT
>PISX010015859.1:0-48162 GCA_004024625.1 Mellivora capensis
TTTCTTTTTCTTTTTTTAAAAGATTTTATTTTATTTATTTGAGGCAGAGAGACAACATGAGCTGGGGGGAGAAGGGCAGAGGGAGAGGAGGAGTGAGAAGCAGACTCCCAGTGAGCAGGGAGCTTGATGTGGGGCTTAACCCCAGGACCCTGAGATAATGATCTGAGCTGAAGGCAGACACTTAACTGACTGAGCCACCCATGTGCCCCCAAACTGGATAATTTATATTTAACAACCTTCAGGTTTGCTCATTCTCTCCTCTGTCATCTGTATTGGCTATTGAGTTCATATAGTGGTTTTTAAAAAAATTTCAGCTATTGGGGCACCTGGGTGGCTCAGTCAGTTAAGTCTGCCTTTGGCTTAGGTCATGATCCCAGGGTCCTGGAACCAAATCCTGCAATGGTGGGGAGGTGTTCCTGCTCATCGGTGTGTCTGCTTCTCCCTGTATCCTTCCCCCCCTGCTCATGATCTATCTTTCTTACTCTCTCTCAAATAAATAAATAAAATCTTTTTTTTAGGGCGCTTGGGTGGCTCAGTGGGTTAAGCCGCTGCCTTTGGCTTGCGTCATGATCTCAGGGTCCTGGGATCGAGTCCCGCATCAGGCTCTCTGCTCAGCAGGGAGCCTGCTTCCCTCCCTCTCTCTCTCTGCCTGCCTCTCTGTCTACTGTGATCTCTCTCTGTCAAATAAATAAAAATCTTTAAAAAAAATCTTTTTTTAAAATTTCTATTATAGCATTTTTTGGTTCTAAAATTTCTATTTCGTTATTTTTATAGACTTTCTGTCCTTTTATTTCAAGATTATTCACCCTTATAGTTGTTAAATTTTATTTTATTTTAAAGATTTTATTTATTTATTTGACAGAGATCACAAGTAGGCAGAGAGGCAGGCAGAGAGAGAGGAGGAAGCAGGCTCCCTGCTGAGCAGAGAGCCCAATGTGGGGCTCGATCCCAGGACCCTGGGATCATGACCTGAGCTGAAGGCAGAGGCTTAACCCACTGAGCCACCCAGGTGCCCCACATCCTTATAGTTGTTCTAAAATCTGTCTGATAATTCTAACATCTGGGTCCTCTTGGGATTAATGTATGTTGATTGTCTTTTTTCTTGATAATTTGTTAGACTTATCTAGTTTTTTCTGTGTAGAGTAATTTTGGATTGTATTCTGGACAATTTTGTTTCGTTTACATGGGGTTTTTTGTTTGTTTGTTTTAACAGATAGTAAATCCAATTAGATTCATTCTTCAAGTTCAGATCTGTTTTTTGTGGGCTGTGGTTTCAATGTAAGCTCAGCTTTTAGAGCTTTTACAGTGCTATTTAATCTTGTCTCATATATTCACCACCTAGGAGTGAGATTTAAATAGCACTGATATTTGGGTGCTGAACCCATAGTTCAATTCTCAGGGCCTTTGATAAGCTAAGATCAGATATGTGGTGATGGATGCAAAACTCTGTGACTATAATAGCAGCCACTGAATTGTATACAGGCACACATCATTTTATTGCACTTTGTACATATTATGTGTTTTACAAATTGAAAGTTTATGGCAAGCTTGCATCAAGCAAGTCTCTTGACTCCATTTTTCCAAGGCATTTGCTCACGTTATGTCTCTGTGCTACATTTTGGCAATCCTCAAAATATTTCAAACTTTTTCATTACTATTATATTTGTTATAGTAATTTGTGATCAGTGATTTTTGATGTTACTGTTGTAATTCCTTTTGGGGTGCCACACTATGCCCATATAAGAGGACAAACTTAATGGGTGCATACTCTGTGTGTTCATTTCTCTACCAACCAGAAGCAGTTCCCCCACCTCTCTCCCTCTCCTCCATCCTCCCTATGCCCTGAGACAAAACAGTATGGAAATTGGGCCAATTAATAACCCTACAGTGGCTTCTAAGTGTTCAAGTGACATGGCTTTTAAATAAAAAGCTAGATATTATTAAACTCAATGAGGAAGGCATATTGAAAGGTGAGATAGGCCAAGATCTAGACTTCTTATGCCAAACAGTCAAGTTGTGAATGCAAAGGAAACATTCTGGAAGGGAATTAAAAATGCTATTCCAGTGAATTCACAAATGATCAGCAAGTGAAACAGCCTTATTGCTGATATGGAAAAAGTTTTAATGGTCTGGAGAGAAGATAAAACCAGCCACAACGTTCCCTTAGGCCAAAACCTAATCCAGATCAAGGCCCTGACTTTCTTCAATTCTCTGAAGGCTGAGAGAGGTGGAAAAGCTGCGAAAGACAAGTTTGAAGCTAGCAGAGGTTGATTCATGTGGTTTGAGGAGAGAAACCATCTCCATGACATTAAAAAAAAAAAAAGCAGAACTGGGGCGCCTGGGTGGCTCAGTGGGTTAGGCCTCTCTGCCTTCAGCTCAGGTCATGATCCCAGGGTCCTGGGATTGAGCCCCGCATTGGGTTCTCTGTTCAGCAGGGAGTCTGCTTCCCCCTTGCTCTCTCTGTGCTGCTCTGCCTACTTGTGATCTATCTCTCTCTGTCAAAGAAATAAATAAAATCTTAAAAAAAAAAAACACCAAAAAACAGAACCACAAAAAACCTGCAGGGTGAGGCAAGTGGTGATGTAGAAGCTGCAGCAAGTTCAACAGAAGATCTAGCTAATTTGTGAAGGTGGCTACACTTAAGGAACATATTTTCATTGTAGGTGAAACAAGCCATCTATTGGAAGAGGATCCACTGTTCTATATGCCATTCTGATTCATGACAGGAGTTAGGAAGAATCTGATTCCAACACTCCTGGATGACTTTGAGGGGTTCAGGACTTCAGTGGAGAAAGTCACTGCAGATGTGGTGGAAATAGCAAGAGAACTTGGCTTAGAAGTGGAGCCTGAGGGGGGCACCTGGGTGGTTCAGTGGGTTAAAACCTCTGCTTTCAGCTCAGGTCTTGATCCCAGGGCCCTGGGATCGAGCCCTGAATCAGGCTCTCTGCTCAGTGGGGAGCCTGCTTCCTCCTCCCTCTCTGCCTGCCTCCTCTGCCTACTTGTGATCTCTGTCTGTCAAATAAATAAAATCTTAAAAAAAAAAGTGGAGCCTGAGCATGGGGATGAATTGCTGTGATCTCGTGATCGAACTGAAGGGATAAGGGGCTGCTGCTTATGAATGAGCAAAGAAAGCGGTTTCTTGAGATGGAATCTACTCCTGGTGAAGATGCTGTGAAGACTGTTGAAACAACAACAAAGAATTTAGACTATTACATAGACAACTGATTAAGCAGTAGCAGAATTTGGGAGACCTGACTCCAATTATTTTTTTTTAATTTTATTTATTTATGGGGGGGGAGAGAAAGCACATAAGCAGGGGGAATGGCAGACAGAGGGAGACACAGACTCCCCACTAAGCAAGGAGCCCCATCCAAGACTTGATCCCAGAACCCTGGAATCATGACCTGAGCTGAAGGCAGATGCTTAACCACCTGAGCCACCCAGGCATCCCAAGGACTGACTCCAATTCTGAGGGAAGTTCTACTCTGGGTAAAAGGCTGTCAATCAGCATCACATGCTGCAGAGAAATCATCCATGAAAGTGCAGCACACTTCAGTTTGTCTTACTTTCAGAGATTGCCAGTTATGTCAACCTTCAGCAGCCACCAACCTGATTAGTCAGCAGCCATGGACATGGAGACAAGATTCTCCACCAGCAAAAGGGTTATGACTTACTGAAAGCTCAAATGATGGTAGCATCTTTTAGCAATAAAATATTTTTAAAATTTAAGCAATAAAGCATCTTAAGGTGTATGCCTCATTTTTTTCAGACATAGTGCTATTGCACACTAAATAGGCGACAGTATAGCATAAACATAACTTTCATATGCTCTTGGAAACCAAAAAATTCATTTGACTTGCTTTATTGTGATATTGATTTTATTGTAGTGTCCTGGAACCCAACCTGCAGTATCTCTGAGGGTTTTGACTGTAATTTATGAGAATGTCTCTTAGTTTGTGAATAGAATATTTCTAAGTCTCCTTTTTGTTTACTTCTGATTTTTTTTTTGTTTGTTTCAGGAACTCTACATTTTGAAATTTCTATTTGTAGCCAGGTTCTTGATGAATTTTGTAAATATTTCTTTGATATAACTAAAGAAGGTGCGTTAACTACTTTAGGGCATAGCTTTCTAAATAACTCTATAATTGTACTTACTAGTTAAATTCTTCAAATCCTGTATGTATTTTTGCATTCTTTTTCTACTTCATTTTCAAATTTTCTAAGAGGCATATTTAGATCTCACACTAAGGTTGTGGTTTTAGACATTTCTCCTTGTATTTCTAGTGGCCCTATAAAAATTTCTTGTTTGTTGCTTTCATTTTCACAATGTAGCTGATATGTAGCTCACTACATAAATATTTGTGACAGTTATTTTGTCTTTCATGCATAGCACACATACCCTCTTCCTTCTCATTTTAGTTATTCCTTGGAGCCCTTGGTTCTCCCTTAAATTGTTTCGTTTATTTATTTGGGTGTTTCCCCTCTTTCTCTCTCATGGGCTGTGAATTCCAGGAGAGCTGTGATCTTGTCAGCTGTAGTCACCACCTGGTCCTCTGAGCCCCGAATGGGCCATGCATACAGTAGGCTCCTTGTGGGACTACCAGTAAATTTGCCCATTGCACTTAGGTACAGTCTAGAAGTGGGACCCACACACTATATGTTGAATCAATCAGGAGCTCAGACTGGGGTCAACAAAAAAAAGGTAAGGGACTAACCCAGTCCTCTTGTTCACTGAATTGATTAAGAAGGTGAGAAGAAAAGGCGGTGGCTACGTAACCACCCCTCCCCCTTACACACACTGAAACAATCAGAAGCTGGGTCTGAGCACTTGAGACATGTCTAACCTGAGCCCCTCACCTTAATGAGTGGTGCCCAGTAGAGAAGCCCACGCCCAATGACAGAAATCACCTGGACATTCTCGGGAACTGAGAAGCCCAGGGAAATCCTAGGGCCGTTATCTAGGTTTGAGATGGGATAATCAGAAAAGAGTGGTGAGTTTAAGTGTGTGTGCATGGAGCGGGGTGGGGAGAGTTTAGAAGACAAAAGTGAAGCAGTTGGAGGGAGACATGGAGGGTGTAATGGGGGTACAGAGAGGAATTATGAGAGGATAGAGGAGGCTTGAGTTTTGTCATAGGCCAGTAAAGCTATTATACAGGAACATGGAGGTGTAGTGGGTTCTGGCTTGGGGCAGTGTCTGTTTTCAGTGTCTTTCTAGGCAGAGGGGATGGTTTAGCTGATCTTCATTTCTTGGGAATTTAGATGTTCCCTGTCTGGGACCCATTTCCTATCTGCAGATTCTGCCCACCCAGCATCTCCTCCTCAGGCCAAGGTCCATGGCTATGACTGAGCCCAGGAGTTCAAGGTCACACCAATGCAGCCAGTCATCCTGATATCCTTGAGTCCCTCAGAAAAGGATTATTTGTTTCTCTCCATCCTTTCCTTCTTCTTCTTCATTCTGCTGGCAACCTCGGCCCTCTTCTTCTCCCTCAAGGTGGGTACTGTTTGGCTACCACCAATTCCCGTTGTTCCCACATGTGCCTCCTTCCACCCCTCCCCATTCCTCTCTCCCTCCCTAGGGACCTCTTCGTGTTTCTCCTGGAGAATTTACTTCCTCCTCCACCAACCATCTGCCCTTGTTCCTCCCCAGGGTCCCCTTCACTGCTCCTCTTCCTTTTTCCACTGGGGGACTGAGCCCTGCCCTTACCTCCCTCACACCACCATTCCTGCTAGGGTGGCTCACACAACTCAAAGAAACAATCTACCTTTTTACTAGTAAAAAAAAAAAAAAACCCAGATTACTGGTTTATTGTAAAGAGATAAAACTCAGGGACACCCAGGTGGAAGAACTGTATAGGGGAAGTGTGGTGAAAGGTTGTGATCTTCCATACCCTCTCTGAGCATGCCACGTTTCTCGAATCTCTCTGTGTTCACCAACCCAGAAGCTCTCTGCACCATGCTCGAGATGCCAACTTTCTTGGGAATCAGAGGAAAGCACAGATCAATTCATACTTTACATTTCATCCATTATGATCATTTGCTCCATTATAGTTGGAGTCCTGAAAAGTGAAGTATGAGATTGTATTGAAAGCTCACCTCCCTCAAGAGTCATGAACTGGACTTTCTGGAGCCTTTGAATTTGGACATTAATAACCTACCTCTACTGGAGGAAGTCTCCCCTCCATTAGCATTTGTTAAGAGCAATAAAGTTTATGAGGTGGCTTCTGCTTTCTGCTCAACGCACATGTGTTCAAACGCTTTTGTGCGTCCACGTTGCTGAGTACCACGGGGCGTATCCATATATTCAGTGAACATTTGTAGAGCAACTGCTGTCAGGTGCCAGGCACCGTTTCAGACCTAAGTGGTTTGGTGCTGATTTAGATAAATGAGATATTTGCGCCTATAAAACTTACGGTATATTAAGAGGACATGGGAAAAAAGTCAAATTAAAGCAACAAGGTAGTTGTAGGTCAGTGCTGTCTAATAGAACTTTCAGCAACGAGAGAAATGTTCTTTAAGCCTTTCTATCCAATGTAGTATTTACTAGCCACATGTGGCTACTGAGTGAGCACTTGGAATGTGGCTTGTGCAACTGAAGAACTTAATTTTTTATTTAATTATAATTAATTTAGATTAAACTTGCCACATGTGGTTAGTGGCTACTGTCCTGGACTGCACAATTCTAGTCAATATTATGGAAAACAACAACAACAACAACAACAACAACAACAAAACAGTGTGAAATTGGGGGAGCAGGAAGAGGGACTTATGACATAGTGGCTCAGGAAAACCCTCGCTGGGGACCTAGTATCTGAGCTGTGCCCTGAAGTGAGGAGAGCCACAGAAACATCTGAAACATCTGGAAGAGAGTTCAAAGCAGAGGAGTAAGTGCAAAAACTCAGGCGGGAAGGAGCCTGGCTAGTCCCAGGAAGGGAAGGATTAGTGGGACTGGATTGAGCAGTGGGAGGAGTACTTCAAAGTAAGGTGGGAGGATGGGCCGGGGACAAGTCACAGCAGGGAAGGTCACAGGAAGAAGGTTGGATTTTTAAGTCTGAAGTGAAGTCCTTAGAGGTATTAAACAGGGAGAACATAGTTTGTTTTTAAAAGATTGAGTTCGATGTCTAAGTTGAATGTAAAAGGTCTCTGAGTGGGCACTGGTACTAATTCCAGTTACGTGTGGAAGCAACTCTTGGACATCAGCTGGATGTCCTACAATTCAACGCACCGCTGATACTGTCTGCCCAGAGAGAGCCTCAGTCTCTACAGGTTCAGGGCTCAGTCCTGCAAGGGGGCCCCTCTCCCAGGGGCCAGATGCAAGCCTAGGTTTTTACTTGTACTTCTGACCCACTGGCTAAAAAGCAGAGCCTCCTACGAGGTCTTTGGGTTTGGTTAATTTGCTAGAGTGGCTCACACAACTCAAAGAAACAATTTACCTTTTTACTAGTAAAAAAAAAACCACCCAGATTACTGGTTTATTATAAAGAGATAAAACTCAGGGACACCCAGGTGGAAGAGCTGTATAGGGGAAGTGTGGTGAAAGGTTGTGGATCTTCCATACCCTCTCTGAGCATGCCACGTTTCTCGAATCTCTTTGTGTTCACCAACCCAGAAGCTCTCTGAGCTTGGCCTTTTGGGGTTTTAATGGAGGCTTTATGACACAGTCATGATTTGACATTGCCTTTTGGGATTGGTTCAACCTCCAGCCTCTCCCCTCCATGGAGGTTGGGGGAAGGTCTGAAGTTCCAACTCTAATCACAGAGTTGCTTCCCCTCCAACCAACCCCCACCCTTAAGGCCACCTAAGAGCTGGCCAAAAGTCACCTTATGAACATAACAAAAGATACCTTGATTGCTTTTATCGTAGGAAACTCCGTGGGTTTTAGGAGCTCAGAGCCAGGAATGGATTTTCTTGTCTTTTTCTTTTTTTTTTTTTTTTTAAGATTTTTATTTATTTATTTGACAGACAGAGATCACAAGTAGGCAGAGAAGCGGGCAGAGAGAGAGGAAGGGAAGCAGGCTCCCCGCTGAGCAGACAGCCCGGATGCCGGATGCCGGGCTCGATTCCAGGACACCGGGATCATGACCTGAGCTGAAGGCAGATGCTTTAACCCACTGAGCCACCCAGGCACCCCTTGTTTTTTCTTTTTTAAAAGATTTTTATTTATTTGACCGAGAGAGACACAGCAAGAGAGGGAACACAAGCATGGGGAGTGGAAGAGGGAGAAGCAGGCTTCCCGCTGAGCAGGGAGCCCCGACCAGGACCCCAGGATCATGACCTGAGCCAAAGGCAGATGCTTAACAACTGAGTCACCCACGTGCCCCAAGATTTTTCTTATTATAAATCACAATATAATATCACAGTCTCCTACCATAATAGCTAGGGGGGAAAAGGAGAAACAAAAAATTAATATCTTTTAAAGACAGCAAACAGCTGTGGATGCAAATAAGTCTAAAGGAACTGCATTCCAGAACTTAGGAACCCTTCTTGCTTAAGTGGTGTGAAAATTAATAAAAGGAGACTTCATTTAAAATGGAGTCGGGGCACCTGAGTGGTTCAGTTGGTGAAGCATCTGCCTTTGGCTCAGGTCATGATCCCAGGGTCCTGGGATCCAGTCAGGCTCCTTGCTCAGGGGGAACTGCTGCTCCCTTTACCTGCCTCTCCCCATGCTTGTGTGCTCTCTCTCTCTCTGACAAATAAATAAACAAATAAAATCTTTAAAAAAGAAAGAAAGAGAAGGAAGGAAGGGAAGGAAAGGAAGGGGAGGAAAAGAAGGGAAGGAAAGGAAGGATAGAAAGGAAGGGAGGAAGAAAGGGAGGAGGGGAAGGAGGAAGGAAGGAAGGAAACCAAGGGCCTTAGCCTAGGAACTTGACCTGGGTGGAAGCCACTGGTTCAGCCCATTCATTTTGTTCTCTTTTTGTGATTGGCTGACAGAGCCCAGGGATCCTGGTTAGTTCCACCATCTTGATTAGGCTGGCTTCCCCCCAACCCCTTCTTCTTTACCAACTGGCTGACAGTGGATAGAGACCTTCTTACTTTCTTGATTGGGTTGGTCCAACTTCACTTCTTGATTCTGCCTTTGTAATTGGCTGGAAGTTGGAATAAACTTTGTCTGAAGAAGTACCATTACCCCTCAACCCCCCCACCTATGAATTTTGGCTCCTGGATTGGACGACCACATCAAGAGGCCTATCCCCCTTGTTAAGCTTAAGAATAAAATATTATTTTATCAAAGCAAATGGGTTATTCAGGAATGACAGAGAATTATGATTTGGGAAAAAAAATAGGCAAATCTGGCAAACAAAGGAGAGGACCTTATTTTATAGAGAAGGAGGATGTTGGGAGGGGTTGTGTGTTTTGTTTTGTTTTGGGAGAGAAACTGGGCACCTGTGGTGGGGGAAGGGGCAGAAGGAGATCGAGAGAGAAAATCTTTTTTTTTAATTAATTAATTTATTTTTATTTATTTATTTGACAGAGCTCACAAGTAGTCAGAGAGGCAGGCAGAGAGAGAGGGGGAAGCAGGCTCCCCACTGGGCAGAGAGCCTGATGTGGGGCTCGATCCCAGGACCCTGAAATCATGACCCGAGCCAAAGGCAGAGGCTTTAACCCACTGGGCCACCCAGGTACCCCAAGAGAGAAAATCTTATGCAGGCTCCTCGCCCAAGCCAGAGTCCAATGCTGGGCTTGATCTCACAATCTTGAGATCATCACCTGAGCAGAAACCGAGTCCCACGCTTCAGAGCCACCGAAGTGGTTCAACCCCTAGAGGGGTTGTTTTGAACCAGAGTCCATTGGAAAAAAGGGATGAGTCCAGGGTGATGTTGGTTTCTCATTGACTGAGTTGCAGGGGAGGGGGGGGTCGTGATTTCTAGTAGGAGATGCAATCTACATTCTTTCCCCCTTGGCCTCTGTAGTTGATGATTCTTTCCTATTAAGAAGTCTTTCCTTGGGGTCTGTAACTTGGGGACATGACTTCCTGTAATTAAGGTGGAGCTGTACAGCAGGAGAGCTCCCCCTTCTGGCCTACCATGTTATGTTATGTTATGTTATGTTATGTTATGTTATGTTATGTTATGTTATGTTATGTTATGTTGTTATGGAGAATGAGAGAGAGGGAGAACATGAGAAGGGGGAGGGTCAGAGGGAGAAGCAGACTCCCAGCTGAGCAGGGAGCCTGATGCGGGACTAGATCCTGGGACTCCAGGATCATGACCTGAGCTGAAGGCAGTTGCTCAACCAACTGAGCCACCCAGGCACTCAGGCCTACCATTTTAAATGAAGTTTCCCTTGATTACCTTTCCCACCCTAATACTTGGTTTCTGAGCCCCGTTCTGAGCTTTTGCATACGTCTCCATCCAAGGATACCTTTTCTAACTCCATTTTTCTCAAGCTTCCCTGCCAGAGGTGGGGAGTGGGGGAGTTGGCCTGCCCTAGGCATAAAATGCGGCCCTGGAGGCCTCAGGGGTTTGTATCTAAGTGAGTTTTGCCTTCAGCTCGCCCATGTGTGCCCTCATTCAGCAGAAAGCGAACCAGCTGCTGTGTGCCAGGCTCTGTGCTGGGCACGGGGGTCACTCAGGAATGCTGAACTAAACCACTGCTGAACCCATCCTCCTTCTTGAAGCTCCCTTTTCCTTTGCCTCCTGACCCCCCTACCACCCACCCCTTCCTGGTTCTTCCTATACTTTTCAGATTGTGCTTTTTATCTCTTTAATAAGCAGTGGCTCCCCTCCTAGCTCTTCTTCCCACCCTTGCCGGAGGCTGTCTCACCTCCCCTACCTCACTCTACCCTTTCCACACTAACAAGGCCCTCATCATGGTTACCGTTTCCAACTTCTTCCAGAAGCTCCAATACCCAGTTGTCCCATAGCTTCCTGGTCCCCCAGTTCCTACATAGGCTGTAGCCCTTCCTCAAACCTACCCCTCCTCCTGGGTCCCATCCCAGGGGAGCACCCCCTGACCAGGCCAGACACCTCCTGCCCCAGGTCCCCATAGGAGATCTCCTGAGCCTCCCTCCCTCAGCCTTCCCCAGGAGGAGGCTTCTAATCTCAGCCTCCCCCTTGAGTGTCCTCCACATGGCAGGCAGTGGGGACATCTTCCAGACTCAGTCCTGATCTTGCCCCTCTTCTGATCAAACCTCAAATGCCTTCAGCTGCTCCTAGACTAAAATCCTAACTCCTCCCCCTGGTCCACAAGGTCCCACATAAACTGACCCCCGCCTTCACGTTGTGCCACCCTCCCCTCACTTACCTTACCCAGCCTTTCCACCACCGCTCCTGGCTGACTCTTACTGTCACCCTGTTCCCAACTGGTTGGATTTTGTTCTCACTGTTCCTTTTCCTGCATTATTTATTCCTGGCTGTCTCCTCATCCTCAAAGCCTCAGCTCAAGTGCTTCCTCAGAGCCCCTGGCCTGATACCCTAGTCTATCAGCTTTCTCCCCTCTGCCTCTCTACTCCAGTACCCTGTGATTTTCCTTAGTGTTCTTATTTGCCGGTGAAGATTCATTTGTTTGATTACTCCAGGAGAGTGGAGTGTAAGCAGGACCAGGTCTGTTTTGTTCCCTGCAAATCCCAGGGCTTAACAAAAAGCTTGGCACATAGCAGATGCTCAAACAACATTCCATAAGTCATGGAACAGAGTGCAGTTTTAATAGGTGGCCTCTTTATGAAATGGTATCTGGTGTGATTCTGTGTACCCACAGTGGAAGACTTTCTAGCCTGGCTGCTTGGGGTTCAAATCTTGCCTCTGCCCCTTACTAGCTGTGTGACCTTAGGCAAGTAGGATAACATCTCTGGGCCTCAGTTTCTTCACAGTAAAACTTCAGTACCTTCCTCATAAGGTTGTTGTGAGGATGAAATGGGCTCACACAAGGGACACACTTACCCGGGGCATGAGGGCAGTGAGTTCTCAGTGAGCGTCTCTCTTATCACGGGCTTCCTGTCATTGTGTCTGTTTCAGCCTGTCCCTCTGCTTTAGGTTGGGGCAGTGTGTCTTTGGGGGGCCAAGAGCATCATCCCAAGGCAGGACCACATGTCCATGTCGGTATTTGTGGCTAGGATTGCTGCTGCATGTTGTGGAGTGTCTCAGGGACCCTGAGATTTATTTCTTTCAACAAAAGTTTATTGAGTGCCTGTTATTTGCTGTTTGACATCAGTCTGGAAAAAAAAATACCAGGCAAAAATGCCTGCCCTCATGGAGCTCACATTCTGTCAGGGGGATTTGGAAAACACACAAGGAACCTGACAGATGAGAGCAATGACCCAGTGCATGAGAAGATAATGGGGACAGAGGTGCAGGGGAACTAACTGCAGGTCACAGTTTGAATTTGGCCCATCAAGGAGCTCACACTGGGATGGCAACATTTGTGCAAAGACCTTGGAGGGGAGAGGGAGCCGTGCAGGTGTTGGGAGGAGAGCATTCCAAGAGGAGGGAGGGCAAGGGCACAGCCAGAGGCAGAGGCAGGAGGCTGTTTGCGGTGTCTGAGGCAGAGCAGGGAGCCAGTGTGGCTGCAGATGGAGGGGGCAGGTCTGGGAAGCAAGGCCAGACCGTTGGCTCTGGGCACCAGCGTGCAGACTTCCTTTCAAGAGTCAGGTGGTGGGGTGCCTGGGTGGCTCAGTGGGTTAAGCCTCTGCCTTTGGCTCAGGTCGTGATTTCAGGGTCCTGGGATCGAGTCCCGCATCTGGCTCTCTGCTGGGCAGGAAGCCTGGTTCCCCTTCTCTCTCTGCCTGCTTCTCTGCCTGCTTGTGCTCTCTCTCACTATCAAATAAATAAAATCTTAAAAAAAAAAAAAGAGTCAGGTGGAGCTAAGGAAGGCTTCAGCCAGGAAAGCCCAGACTCCAGGGGTTCACAGGCTCCCTCTGGCTCTGGGTGGGGGGCAGGTGGGGCAGGGACGGGAGGAGGAAGACTGGGGCAGAGGGTGGTTGACCTTTCCACATCTCGAAAAAGCTGGGAGAGGAGCAGAACACAGGAGACCTGGCTGCCGGCTTAGCCGGGCTGGGGCCAGACTTTGTCCCTGACTCATTGACCCACTGCTTGCTCCTAAACCAGCCTGAAAGGGAGGGAGAAGCAAGGTTCCTTCCAGCTCTGCCCCTCTCTTCAGTCTTCCCAGGGCCTGGAGATGGTGGGGGGGGGGCAGATGGGTGACCTGCCCAGGAGGCGAAGGGCATTGCTGAATCCAGTATCTTATCAGAGAATCCAAACACAAACCAAAAGTCACGGTCACAATGAGTTCTTTCAGTCAGCAAACACTCCCCAGACTGGGTGATACAGGGCACACTGGGACGACTGAGACATCCTGGGTCCCGTCCACAGGCGTTCTGGGGGCCAATGTGACATCACATGGTGACCGCCCAGAGTGTCCAGGCCAGTGATGGAGGAATTATGGGTCAGGGGGGCCGAGGCTGGGATAGGGAAGCCTAGGGGCTCTGGGAACCCAGGGGAGGTACCTGCCCCAGCTGGTATATGGTCCTGGTCATGGTCCCAGGAGGTTCCCTAGAGAAAGCAAAAGAGGGGGAGTAGCTGAAGGTGGGGAGGGCGCAGGGTGAGTGTTTTAGGCAGAGGAAACTTCATGGGCCAAGATCTCGAAATGATAGTTTTGATAAACAGAAGGACTATGAGGGCTTCATCCCAAAGCGTGAAAGGGGAAGGTATGGGGAAGGAGGCATGACCAGGAATCTGATCCTATCAGGCCTTGTAGGGGGCTGAGTCCCTAAAAGTGTGTGGCCATGATTCCAAGACACTCTTGTTCTGATTCTCCCCCAAAACCCACTCAATATTCACCAGCCATTGAAGAGTCTGTCCTCTGCCCTGTCTTTCTCAGGAAAAAGAAAAACTCAATTCTGACCATTAATTTTCTTTTTCTTTTTTCTTTTTTTCCTTTTTCTCGTTTGAGAGAGGGAAAGAGAGAGCATGAGCGGGGGAGGGGGGGTAGGGAGAAGCAGACTCCCCATGGAGCAGGAAGCCGGTGGCAGGGTTTGATCCCAGGACCCCAAGATCATGATCTGAGCAGAAGGCAGACACTTGACTGACTAAGCCACCCAGCGCCCCGTGACAGTGTTTTAAATAGAAAATAAAGAGATCACTGAATAGCCCTCTAGTCATTCCTTAGCCTCCAAATGTGTTCCCCATTCCAGATAGCCTGAAGACTCAAAAATGGGGCCCGTCCTGCCGAGAAGGTCTGAGAAGGGCACACATCACTGCTGCCTTCCTGCCCAGCGCACATGACCTGAATCTGATCCTGAACTGAGCCAAACTGAGGGGAATTCTGCAACACAGCTGACTGATGCTTTTCCAAAATTTCAAGGTTATGAAAGACAAGGAAAGATTAAAGAAACGTCACAGATTGGAGGAGACCAAGGAGACATGACAGCTAAGTGCAAAGTGTGAATCTCGGACCAAGAAAGGGACATGACTTGGAAAACATGAAGTTCAAATACATTCTCTGGATTAATTCCTAATGTATTATCAGTGTGAATTGACCACCGGACCGTGGTTATGTAAGAGTGTGTCCTTATTCACAGGAGACCCACACCGACGTGTTCATGGGGAAACAAGCATCCCGTCCCAAACTCACTCTCAAGTGGGCCAGCCTGAGCTTAAAAAAAAAAAAAAAAAAAGAGGGGCGCCTGGGTGGCTCAGTGGGTTAAAGCCTCTGCCTTCGGCTCAGGTCATGATCCCAGAGTCCTGGGATCGAGCCCCGCATTGGGCTCTCTGCTCAGCAGGGACCCTGCTTCCTCCTCTCTGTCTCTCTCTCTGCCTACTTGTGATCTCTGTCAAATAAATAAATAAAATATTTTAAAAAAAAGTATCTATTCTCTCCCTCACCTCTTGTCTATCTAGAAACTACAATATGGGAAAATCATTCAATTTAGCTGAAGGTTAGGCAGGTCTTTGTTTTACTATCCCTATAACTTGGGGGTCTAAAATATTTAAAGTTGAAAATTAACATAATAAAACTAAGTAATGAAAAAAGAGGGGGATGGGCCACAAATGGGGCAGAGAGCAGAGAAGGACAGTCCAATTTTGACAGACATTTGCCCATGTGGAGAGTCAGCCACCTGCTGCCGGTGCCGGTGCCTCGGTCTCCCCACTGTGACTTAGGTTGTTCCTGAATCTGTGCAGACACAGTCCCATAGTTGCCCCAGGCTCTGGATGCTTTCAGGGGTAGTGGTCATGGTGGAAGAGTTAGAGAGAGCCAGAGGCACTGGAGGAACTCCCAATGACTGAGACTTCCCGGGGGCCTGCCCGGAGCTCCAGGTTTGTTAGTGACTAGTTCGCACCCAGCAGAGTCTACTGACCATCGACGGTGTGTCTAGGGAACTGGTCTGGGTGCTGTGCACACAGCCGCAAATACAACCAAGTCTCAGTCTTCCTTCTAGTGTGGCAAGGTTGATACCAAACAAATGAAAATAAAATACAGTGTCAGGTTGGGACAAGGGGTGTAGGTAAAGCATGGTAAAGGGGGTGGGGCCTGAGGGGGGGTTCTATATTAGAAGTGACAACTCTCTGAAGAGATGACATTTGAACTGAGGCCTCACAGCAAGAAAGAGCCGTGCAGGTATCTAAAGAAGAGAGCATTAGGCAGAAGGGATCAGTTGTGCAAAGGCCCTGGGGCAGGAATGACCTTGGCCTGTAGGAAGCACAGCAAGAAGGCCAGTGCCAGGGGAACTGTCATAGATACTGAGCCAGGGGGGGTGAGGCAGGGCTAGATCTTGCAGGAATGGTTGTGGAGTTTTTCCTGTGTGAGAACGGATGCCTCTGGATGGTTGTAAGCAGGGGAGTGATGGGACACACGGTGTTTCACACGTGCAGTTCAGAGAAGCAGACTCATTGTCAGTGTGACTTCACCCCACCTGCCTCCTCTCTGGGGGTCCCCAGTAGTGGGCTGGGGTGACCAGCTGGGTGGCTCTGGGGAGGAGGTTGGGCTGCTCAGCAGCTTAGCCTTTCCCAGGTGACCTGCCCCAAGAGAGAAGGACGTTGCCCCAGCGATTATCTTATCGGACACATCCACCCCGTGTGGCCCACACAGGAGATACCGAGAACCTGCCATTCCAGTGGTCCAAGCCCTTACTGCGGTCCAGCCCCTCACTGCAGCCCACAGAGGTCCCTGCATGGGGGACCTCAACCCTGGCACCAATACCAAGATCAAGCCCAGGAACCTTGGACACATCTTTTCCTCTACTTTGCACCTTTTTTCCCCATCTGGGCAGGTTGGGGTGGAGATGGGAATGACAGAGCTGTGATGGCTACAGCTGGAAGTGTGGGACACCGCTGGGACCCTCCCTGAGCCCTTCCAAGCCTCGGTTATCCTCTGTGTGCAACGGGAGTGATAGTGCCACCCACACAGTTGTGGGGACGCTGGGGGTCACAGTGTGCAGCGCCTGGTCCGTAATTGCCGCGGCTGCTGTGAGGTCTGGGTTCTCACGTCAGTGGCCCCGCGGGAGAGCTGGGCTCTGGGGTCAGACCTGGGCTCCCTCTCCTGACACTTAGTCACCACAACTTTATTTATTTATTTATTATTATTTTATTTTATTTATTTATTTCACACAGAGAGAGAGAGATCACAAATAGAGAGGCAGGCAGAGAGAAGGGGGAAGCAGGCTCCCCGCCAAGCAGAGAGCCGATGCGGGGCCCGATTCCAGGACCCCGAGATCATGACCCATGCCGAAGGCAGAGGCTCAACCCACTGAGCCACCCAGGCGCCCCTACTTATTTATTATTTTAATAAAGATTTTATTTATTTGAGAGAGAGCGAGCGCAAGCGGGAGTGAGGAGGGGCAGAGGGGGAGGGAGAGAAGCAGACTTGCCGCTGAGCAGGGAGGCCACACTTGATCTTAGCCAAAAGGCCGAGAAGCGATTGAGCAGGGAGGCCAATGCGGGACTTGACCCCAGAACCCTGAGATCATGACCTGAACTGAAGGCACGAACATCCCCTGAAGGCACGAGCAGACCCGCGACACGGAAAGTCCTCCCTAAAGAACAGCCGCTACAGCCATTGTTGTGAGCACCTCCCCCTCCCGGAGTCGGACATGGGCAGTGTGGTCTGGAAGAGGACACTGCAGCCCAGCTACCTGGTTCTGAGTCCTGACTCTTTCCCATCCTAGCTTGGGGACAAGCAGCGAGTGACTTAATTTCCCTGCGCCTCAGTTTCCCCATCACTATGGTAGGGGGAGGTAAGAATGGTACTTGCCTCAGAGGGTTTTTGGGAGGTTCCATTAGTTAATACAGGAAAGCCCCCAGCCCAGTGCTTGGCACACGATGAGCACCATATGCTGGATATTCTTGTTGTTACCACGGACCTACTCAGAGATCCCTTGATCTCAGTGGCAGGTAGAGATGGGTCTGAGCAGGTTGGGGCAGCCCAGTAGTTAATGCCCGAGCTGCTTAGGCCTGGAGGTCACCCCAAGGAGCCCCGCAATCAGCTCTAATCGGGCCTGTCTTGTTCCACCCCCTCCCTCCCCAGGTATATCAGGGCTGGCCCAGACCCTAGGCTCTGTCTGAACAAAGGAGAGTGGCTGCCCTGGGCACCATGGGGAAGGCAGTGAGTGAGGCCCAGAGTCAGGGGTCGGGGGGATGGAGGCTGGAGGCAGGAGCTCCAGTGGGATCTGATGCCTCCCCCCTCCTCCCATCCGCAGGAGAATTACGAGATGTACTCAGTAGAGCTGGGTCCTGGCCCTGGTGGGGACATGGCCGCCAAGATGAGCAAGAAGAAGGCAGGAAAGGAAGGAGGCAAGAAGAAGGACAAGCTGGAGAACATGAAGAAGGAGATGGAGATTGTGAGCATGGGACTGGGGGCCTGGGGGGGGGACAGGAGCGTGGCTGGTGAGAGCTGGACAGTGAGTGTCCTGCCCCTCCCCACAGAACGACCACCAGCTGTCAGTGGCAGAGTTGGAACAGAAATATCAGACCAGTGCGACCAAGGTGAGCTGGGTGCAGAGGGAGGGGGGCACGCGGAGAAGGGGGGGAGGGAGAAATGCATTAGAGAGAAAGGGAAAGGGCCAAACAGAGAGAGAGATGGAGTAGGAGAAGCAGATACAAAGAGGCAGAGAGACAGAGACAGGTAAGAGAGAGAAAGAGCAGAGACAACAGGAAGAGAGAGAGCTTTCTCATCTGAAAGACACAGCGGAGGGCAGGGGGAAGGGGCAGGACGGAGGTGAGGATGGACACAGAAATGAAGAGAAACAAGACAGACGGCGGGGGGGCGGGGGGGAAAGGAGGCAGAAGAGCTACCCTCGTGGAGGAGCGTGTGGTGAGAGGAAAGCCCTTAGCAGCCACCATGCTGCCCGCCCCAACCCCAGGGCCTGTCTGCTGGCCTGGCCGCTGACCTGCTGTTGCGGGACGGGCCCAACGCTCTGAGGCCGCCGCGGGGCACCCCTGAGTACGTCAAGTTCGCCCGGCAGCTGGCAGGTGGTCTGCAGTGCCTCATGTGGGTGGCTGCCGCCATCTGCCTCATCGCCTTTGGCATCCAGGCCAGCGAGGGTGACCTCACCACGGACGACAATGTGAGTGGCAGATGCTGCGGGCTGATATGGGACATGGGGCCCTGGAGGACAGAGGACACTGGGCATGGACTCAGGCTGCAAGGGACACAGGATGGGGATATGGAGATGTGGAAATTCAGTCAAGACATGGGTCATGGGGCTGAAGGACACTGAGGTGTGGGGCAGCCCCAATGACCCAGGTCACAGGGGACCCGGAGAATGTGTCTCAGATATGATGGACACAAGTGGGGATACAAAGACATGGAAATGTGATCCTTAAGATAGGAGACTGGGAAACAAATGACATGGGACAGACCAAGGGCACAGGCCACATGGGACACAAGGGCATGGGGACATTGGGGACACAAGACTCAGGAGAGACAGAACACAAATAAGGAAGCACAGAGACAGAGAATATTGAGATGCAGGACAAGAGGTCAGAATAAGGGACATGGGGACTTAGGGACATGTGGCATTGGACAGGTGTTTGAAAGTCACAGGACATATGACACAGGATGGGGACTTAGAGGTACACAGACGTGGGGAGACACTGGACATAGGGACTTGGAATTTGGAACATGATCGTGGAGCCTACAGGGTATGAAGCATAAGATCGACAGCACACAAACATGGAAATGGGGACACGGCCTAGGGCACCCAGAGGACAGCAAGCAGACGAGGACAACACAGAGTATAAAAGCTGGAGCACGGGGTGCAGGACATGAGAACATGAGACAAAGGATAGTGACATGTGGAGCACAAGACTTGGAGGACACAGGAAAAGGTGCATCGTGCCACCGCAAAGCCACAGGATGTGGGGACATGGAGGAGGTAGGATCTGGGACGCAAAGAATATGGGACACAGGGGACAAGGACACAGGACACTGAGAATACAGGGAAGCTGAGAATGGGACATGAAGAGGCCCCAGGGAACAGCACATGTGGCTTTCTAGCAGAGCAGGGAAAACCCCCAGGTGAGCCCAAGAACACCAGGGGACAGGGAGCAGGCAGGGGCCCTTGTGCGGGGAGCTTTGGGCCCCTTTTCATCCACCCGGCCCCCTTCCCTCCTCTACCCAGCTGTACCTGGCCCTGGCCCTCATTGCTGTGGTCGTGGTCACCGGCTGCTTTGGCTACTACCAGGAGTTTAAGAGCACCAACATCATCGCCAGCTTCAAGAACCTGGTGCCCCAGGTGGGTCCTGCAGCCCGGTCACTTCAGTTCCAGGTCTGCACTTGGGGGAGGGGGCACAGGGAGGCTCCTGGCATCTGTGTGGGCCCTCCCTCCAGGCCCAAGCTGCTCTGCACCCGTGGCCTCTGGCTTGCCCCTTGGGTTCTCAATGCTCCCCCTTTGCCCCTCCCCACCTCCCCCTGCACTCTGCAACCTCCACCCCCACCCCTTGCCCAGCTCAATCCTATGCCCCTGTCCCACAGCAAGCAACTGTGATCCGAGATGGGGACAAGTTCCAGATCAACGCAGATCAGCTTGTGGTGGGCGACCTAGTGGAGATGAAAGGCGGGGACCGAGTGCCTGCGGACATCAGGATCCTCCAGGCCCAGGGCTGCAAGGTGGACAATTCCTCGCTGACTGGAGAGTCTGAGCCGCAGACCCGCTCGCCCGAGTGTACACACGAGAGCCCGCTGGAGACCCGCAACATCGCCTTCTTCTCCACCATGTGCCTTGAGGGTCTGTGAGGCCCTGGCCTGCCTCCCCCAGCTGACCACGCTGTCTGCCCTGCCCCTCTTCCCCCCCTACTGAGCCACACCGCCTCCTCCCCTCCCGTCACTGCCCCCCCCCCCCACGCCCTGCTTCAGTTCCCATGATGCACACAGCCCTGCTGCCACCTGCCGGGCCCTGAGGTGCCCTCTCGGCCCCACTGCAGGCACAGCACAAGGCCTGGTAGTGAACACGGGTGACCGCACCATCATCGGGCGCATTGCGTCCCTGGCATCGGGAGTGGAAAATGAGAAGACGCCCATCGCTATTGAAATTGAACATTTTGTGGACATCATCGCAGGCCTGGCCATCCTCTTTGGCGCCACATTTTTTGTGGTGGCCATGTGCATTGGCTACACATTCCTGCGGGCCATGGTCTTCTTCATGGCCATCGTGGTAGCCTATGTGCCCGAGGGGCTGCTGGCCACTGTCACGGTGAGTGGGGGAGACAGAAGAGAGGTGCAGAGAGCCAAAAGTCTCGTCCATCTATCTGTGCGCTCACCCAGGATTGCCTCCCTCATCTCAGGCCATCCCCACCCACTCACCTGCCCGCCTGTGCCTTCCCTCAGCCACCCCCCCCACTCCCCTTCTCTCCACCTATCCACCCACTCAGCAACCACTCACTGGGGCCCCTCTCGGCCGCACCCTAGACTGAATGCTGAGGACTCACAGGTGAACAGACCTTGTCCTTGACCAGAGGAGGCTGAGACCCAGCGTGGGCAGCCCTCCGCAGTCAGCACCCAGGGCAAGACCAGCCCCAGAGAAGGCTTGGAGGATGTTTGTTTTCTCGGTGTGGTTGTGTTGATGAGGGAACTTAGAGAACCTCAGCTCCGGCAGCTTAGTGAGGGGCCTAGTGAGCTACCTTCATCCGGGCGGACTGGGGAGGCATCCCAGGTGGCAAGCACAGGCTGGGAAGAATGATGAGGCAAGAAAAGCATGGGTTTTGCGGAGGGATGCTGCGTACATAGTATGGTGGCTGGGGTCAAGGCTCCCTGCGCTGTAAGAGAAGGGAAGGGGGACTAGAAGCAAAGATTGCGCCCCCTAATGACTTCTCGCCCCTTCTGACAGGTCTGCTTGTCCCTGACAGCCAAGCGGCTGGCCAGCAAGAACTGTGTCGTCAAGAACCTGGAAGCCGTGGAGACACTGGGCTCCACGTCAGTGATCTGCTCAGACAAGACAGGGACCCTCACTCAGAACCGCATGACCGTGTCCCATCTCTGGTTTGACAACCACATCCACACGGCGGACACTACGGAAGACCAGTCAGGTGTGGCGGTGGGCAGCGACAGGGCTGGGCCAGGATCTGGTAGAGGGCAGACTGGGAAGGGAGCTCTGGAGAGGGCTCTGCCTGAATGCAGAGGGGCTCCTTCCCGATCAGGGGCAGGGTCTATGAAGCTGCAGGTCTGCGAAGCGGCATGGTATCAGGGGTCCTAGGAAATTCAATACTGGCTCTGGAGAGAAGGCTCCGCCCCGGGGTATGAGGAGAGGTTTGGGTCCCACCAGTCTGGGAAGGGACCTTCTCATGAGTCTAGAGGGAGAGGCTCGCTTCTGGTATGGGAGAATGCTGCTCCGGGCCTGGGGCCGGCCCCGCGTGGTCCCAGCCTGGACGCCTGGCCTCCAGGGCAGACGTTTGACCAGTCTTCGGAGACTTGGCGGGCGCTATGCCGCGTGCTCACCCTGTGCAACCGCGCTGCCTTCAAGTCCGGCCAGGACGCGGTGCCGGTGCCCAAGGTAAGACCCCTGGGGACTCCGGGGAAACCCGGGAGATGGTGCAGCCAGGCTCGCCCCTGACACCGACCCCCGCTTCCAGCGCATCGTGATCGGGGACGCGTCCGAGACGGCGCTGCTGAAGTTCTCCGAGTTGACGCTGGGCAATGCCATGGGGTACCGCGAGCGCTTCCCCAAAGTCTGCGAGATCCCCTTCAACTCCACCAACAAGTTCCAGGTGTGCTCCAGCCGCGCCCCACCCCGCCCACGGGGAGGCCCCGCCCACCTCAGTCCCCACCCACACTCCGGGCTGGCCTATCGCGGGGCTTCTCTCTGCTTCCACCCTCTCCACCCACCCACATCCCCCGCCCATCCCACAGCCGCTGCCCTCATGTGGTCAGGGGACTCGCACAGCCCCTTAGCTGGGGGCTCACCGCCAGCTCTTAGGCCTTCCGTGGGGGTAGCTCGCAATCCACATCCCGCCCCAGCCCAACTCCGACCCTAATTCTGCCCAGTCCCAGCCCCCAGGTTTCTTACTGTGCCCCTAACCCTCAATCACCACCAAGGCCTTGCTCAGCACGCAAGCGCCTCACCCCAGCCACACAGCACCCTCCCAAGTCTATACCCCGTCAGCCCCGCCCCCGGCCCGCCTCCTAGCCACCTTTCCCTTCCTCGCCTGCAGCTGTCCATCCACACACTGGAGGACCCGCGGGATCCCCGGCACGTGCTGGTGATGAAGGGTGCCCCTGAGCGCGTGCTGGAACGCTGTAGCTCCATCCTCATCAAGGGCCAGGAGCTGCCGCTGGACGAGCAATGGCGCGAGGCTTTCCAGACTGCCTACCTTAGCCTGGGAGGCCTGGGTGAACGCGTGCTTGGTGAGACCCTCGGGGCTCGGTGAGCCCCCACAGTAGATGGTAAACCTGTGTGTGAGGAGGAGCTAGTGCAGAACCTGCCCAACCTTTCTGGCTCAGCCCTGACCATGACCTTTGAGGTCCCTGGCTGACAGCTAACCTGTCCAAGTACACACACTCACATTTGACTTTACCTGTTTCAGTGCTGACCCCCTCCCATCCTCAATTTCTACCTTGACCCAGGCCCTCCCCACGTGTCCTTTCCCTGGGATCTTCCTTATCCTGACCTGACATCCCTTGATTTTTCCCAGCTCTTGCCCCAGCTTTGACCTGCCATCACTTTTACTTCCACCTTTCAATGTCCTCCTCTTGACCCATTGACCCTCCCCAGTCCCTGCCTCAACTCAAGACTCTCCAGTCTTTGTCCTGACCTCTGACCTTCCTGAACATTTTGTCCGGACTGCTAAACTTCCCTAACCACTGCCTCAACCCTGGGAGGCGCAACCCTGTTGTTCAGTTCTGGATCTTTCATCTTACTTGCTGTGGGACCGCTGGCAAGGATTGTTCCCTCTCTAGACCTCAGTTTCCCTATCTGCAACATGAGTGTGCTAATAGCCTCCCTGGCTAGTGGTGAGGACAGACTGATCACGTGAAGGATTCAGCACAGGGTCAGGTATCTGTAGGTGCTTGGTGTGAGGGGCCTGGTGATTCTGCCCATCACCTGGCCATGCTAGGCAAGGGTCTGCCCAGAACTTCTCTCTGACTTCCCTGTTTTCTGGTCAGGCTTCTGCCAGCTGTACCTGAGTGAGAAGGACTACCCGCCTGGCTATGCCTTCGACGTGGAGGCCATGAACTTTCCAAGTAGTGGCCTGTGCTTTGCGGGACTTGTATCCATGATAGACCCACCCCGGGCCACCGTCCCTGACGCTGTGCTCAAGTGTCGCACGGCAGGCATCCGGGTATGCAACCAGGGAGAGGAGGGGGCAGGGGTGAGAACAGACGATGACGGTATCTGGGGGCAAGGAACCCTGTGACAGAGAACTCCCTGAAAGTCGTTTGAACCAAAAAAGGAATATATTGATTCACAAAACTGAAAAGTTCTGGGGACTGAAGCTTCAGGTATAGCTGGATCTAGGACTTGAGGGTCATTAGAAACTTGCCTTTCTCCATGTCTCGGTTCGCCTTTTCTCTCTGGTGGCTTTATTCTCAAGTAGTTCCTTTATTTGGGTGGAGAAAGATGATCACCCGCAGAAGCTCCAACCTACATCCCACCTATTTAGCCACTCCACAGAAAAGAGCGCCTCTTCTGCTGTTGTCCCAGATTGGTGCACAGGTTCCTTTCTGAACCTGGTCACTGTGGCTGGGGGGATGGGGATACCTTGGTTGACCAGCTCTGGGCTTACTTGCCCATTCTTGGCCAGAGACCTTACTTCAACCCTGGGGGAAGGGGGTGGTCCCTGATAGACAAATCAAGAGTTGGGGAGCCCAGGCTGGGCAAACAACACCCACATCCTCCCCATGGTCTCTAAGCCCTATAAGGATTGGGCCCTGTTACCTTTCTAAGCTGATTCCTTAGCCCCGCACCTCTCCTTTACTGCTCTCCAGTATGCTGGCCTCCCCGCTGCTCCTCCAACAGTTCACGCATGTTCACACCCCAGGCCTTCACCTTGGCTGTTCCCTCCATTTGTCATGTGGCCAACTCTCTCACCTCTTTCAGACCTCCGCTCAGTTGTCACCTTCTCAATGAGGCTTTCCCTGGAAATACTGAAAATCGACACCACTTTTTCCACCCAGCATTTACCATCTCCTTTACTCAGCTTACTTTCCCCCTCTCCTAACATGCTGCATCATTCATCCCCTTAATTTGTGTCTCTTCAGTCTCCCACGCTAGAGGGTCAGCTCCACAAGAACAGATTTTCGTCTGTCTCTTTTGTCCCTGACATTCAGTGGTTGAATGAGCAAATGGGTCATCAGTAGAGGTCCGCCAGGGAGGGCAGGGAATGGGCTGCACTGAAGACATCAGGGGTCTGATGGTCCCCTCCCCAACAGGTGATCATGGTGACGGGTGACCACCCCATCACAGCCAAGGCCATTGCGGCCAGTGTGGGTATCATTTCGGAAGGCAGTGAGACTGTGGAGGACATCGCCGCCCGCCTCCGTGTGCCTGTGGACCAAGTTAATAGGAAGTAAGGATGCTGCTGCCCTCCCCGTGGTTCTTCCCACAGCCCGCGTAGACAGTGACCCTGGTGATACCCCCCTTTCCCAGGGATGCCCGTGCCTGCGTCATCAATGGCATGCAGCTGAAGGACATGGACCCGTCAGAGCTGGTCGAGGCACTGCGCACTCACCCCGAGATGGTGTTTGCTCGTACCAGTCCCCAGCAGAAGCTGGTGATCGTGGAGAGCTGCCAGCGCCTGGTACGGCTCTGCAGAGGGAGGCGGCCCAGTGGGCTAGGCTGGCCCTCGGTGGGCCTCCCCCTGACTCCCCGCCCCCGCCCCGCAGGGTGCCATTGTGGCTGTGACGGGGGATGGTGTGAACGACTCCCCAGCCCTGAAGAAGGCCGACATCGGCGTGGCCATGGGTATTGCTGGCTCGGACGCTGCCAAGAACGCAGCAGACATGATCCTGCTGGATGACAACTTTGCCTCCATTGTGACAGGCGTGGAGCAGGGTCTGTGCCGGGGCGGAGATGGGGGCCACGGGGAGACGACATGGCGCAGGAGGTGGTGGGTGGCGAGGAGGCTGAGGTGCCCGCTGTTCCCCCCCACCCCCCCGCACAGGCCGGCTGATCTTTGATAACCTGAAAAAGTCCATTGCCTACACACTGACCAAGAACATCCCCGAGCTGACGCCGTACCTCATCTACATCACCGTCAGCGTGCCCCTGCCCCTCGGCTGCATCACCATCCTCTTCATAGAACTCTGCACTGACATTGTGAGCCTCTAGCCCCGCCCCCCCACCCTGCGCGGGGCCCACGGACCCCTGCCTGCCCACGGACGTCATGGACGATGCCCTTGGACGCAGTGTGCAAAGGCAGCCAGATGGGGACACGCAGGCAGGCGGGTGGTCCCAGACAAAACTACAGACACGGACGCACAGGTGGACACTCAGGTTGGCACAGACTTATGGACTCAGATAAGGACCCTCAGACACACACACACACACGTATCTCTGGTGACACTTGGGCCACAGACAGACATCCCTCAACAGCCGTGGACAGATGCTGTCAGGGCCCAGGGCAGACAGACAGATAGACAGACAGAGAACCACAGATACAGGCACGAATGTAGCCAGGGGCGTGGCCATGTTGACTTTCTTATTCAGCAGCACTTGTCTAGTGTCTTCTCTGGGCCAGGCTGGCATTAATTTCCTTAATTTTGTCCTCAGAAACACTCTAGGGAGCAGCTTTATTTATTTGTCATCCCCATTTTACCAATGAGCGAAATGAGGCACAGACAGGTTGAGCGGGTGGTCCCACAGCGAGTAAGTTGCACACTGGGGTTGGAGCCCAGGCAGTCCGGGGCCCCAGGGCCTCTGCTCTTGACCAGGCCACACTGTGGCCACTCTGCTGTGATGGACAGTGGGGGGGGGAGCACAGAGACAGAAGAGACGCAGAGAGAGTGACGGAAACGGGACACAGGGATACAAAAGCAGAGACAGTCACAGAGAAAGAGACCAGAGACAAGGACAAAAAAACAGTAGGGGAGGAGGGGGTGGGTAGTGGAGGTAAACGCAGATGTTCCAATGGAGATGGATGGCTGGTCACATGTGGACACAGCTGTGGAGGGACATGGCAACATGGCCTTGTTGGGGGCCAGCTGGTCTGTGCTGTCCGGGCAGGTGTGCACCTGCACGGCCACCTGCTTCCCAAGTTCAGTCCTGTCTCTCTCCACTGGGGTGGGGGGTTGCCGGGGTGGAGGGCACTGGGACACCTAGGGGATGGGCAAACCCATAACCCCGACTCCTTCTGCTCCTGGCCAGTTCCCATCCGTGTCCCTGGCATACGAGAAGGCAGAGAGTGACATCATGCATCTCCGTCCCCGGAACCCGAAGCGTGACCGGCTGGTCAATGAGCCCCTGGCTGCCTACTCCTACTTCCAGATTGGTGAGTGCCCGTGAGGCTGGGGATCCCCGGGTTTCCTGCAGGGCTGCTTGCCTGCCCTGGTGTCTCTGACCGGAGCTGTGGCTTGTTCTGGATCGCGGGGTTGACATTCATTCCTGGGTCCCTGTTGTTTCCTGAGTCTGTGTCTGCTGTGATCCCCATGTCCCTTCTCTCTCTCTCTGCCTTGTCTCTTCCATCCCCTATTGATCACTCTTGGGATCCTTGTCTCTGTGTCTCTCTGTGTCTGGCACTGTCTGTGATACTGTGTCCTTGACCCTCTTTCTGTGGCATTACTCTGTGTCCCTATCTTTCCAGGTCCCTGTCTGGGTCTCCATCTCTGTCTCCCCATATCACTTCTTTTGTCCCTCAGGTGCCATCCAGTCATTTGCTGGCTTCACTGACTACTTCACGGCCATGGCCCAGGAGGGCTGGTTCCCACTGCTGTGTGTGGGGCTGCGACCATACTGGGAGAACCACCACCTACAAGATCTGCAGGACAGCTACGGCCAGGAGTGGGTGAGCCCCGGCCCCTCATCCCTGTCCCGTGGCTCCCTCATTTCCAGTTGTCCACATGTGACGGAGCTCAGCCGGGGCATCCCAGGTACCCAGACTCTGTGCGGGTTCTGGGGCCTCTCCCATCACTATCTTGAGCTCCGCCCTCCGCTGCTGATGGTCACAGCAGCCCCTCGCCTGGCAGTGGCCCGTCATCTCTGGGATGGACAGCATCCCGATGCTGTCACTGGGACTGCGGCATCACTTACAGAGTATTCGCCTGTGTGGCCGCCTTTAATGAAGGTTTGGAGCCTGGAGAGTTGAGATCTGGTTAGCAGGGGTTGTTAGTTTGCCCTGTGCTGTGACAGTTCAGGATGTTTCCCTTTAACATCGACGGTCACAATTGGGAATGCACACCTTGGGAGCCAGGCTGCCTGGATTCATGGCCTGCCAGCATTCTTCACCAGCTGTGTGACCCTGGGCAAGTTGCTCTGCCTCTGTGTGCCTTGGCTTTCCCATCTGTAGTTGGAGATGCTGTCTGCCTCCATGACCTCGCAGTGCGGTCCTCACACCAGCAGGAACAGCATCACCTGGGAACTCGTTCGAAAGGCAAATCCTCAGTCCCCACCGCAGACCTCTGGGCGTGGGGCCTGGATGGCTGTGTTTTAGCTAGCCCTTCCAAGAATGCTGAGGATACTGCGGTCTGGGCCCCCCCATCTTTCTTGTAGGATTTTGGGGGGGGGATTCAGTGCGGTAATCCATGTGTAACACGTGGGGCCTGAAGCATAGTGCGTGTTCCTCACAATTAGCCGGTATTATAAACAAAACATTGAAGAAATGGTCTGAGTAGTGGTTGCTCCTTTTATATGGGGCACGCATCCTCTTCCCCAAAGGCCCTTCTGGCCCACGTCACTCATTTTGGCCATCTGCCCAGGCACCGGAGTCACTGGACTTTGCAAATTCGGCCCTAGGAGTCCGACTCTCTTTTCCCAGGTGCCTTCCCGTGTGCGGGAAAGGCGGTAGTGCTTCTTCATCGTGAGAGTGACTGACCTGAGCTCCCATGTGCCCAGGTGTGATGTCTAATCCCTGCAAGGTCACGATCTTCAGCCACCCCCCCACCAACTTCCAGGGTCCGGCAAACCTGGGAGAGGAGGGAGACATGCCTCCCCCGCTCCTCTCCCCCACACCAGCCTCTGATGGGAGGGCTTCACGGCCACAGGCCGTCTCCATCCCAGCTCAGGCTGCTTCTGCTCCCCTCTGGCTGCAGACGTTCGGGCAGCGCCTGTACCAGCAGTACACCTGTTACACCGTGTTCTTCATCAGCATCGAGATGTGCCAGATCGCTGATGTCCTCATCCGCAAGACACGCCGTCTCTCCGCCTTCCAGCAGGGCTTCTTCAGGTGTCCTCAGCTGGCCCAGCACCACTGCCCCCCCACCCTCAGGGACTCCTCTCCCAGCCCTGCTCCGGCTCCCACCACCTGCCTCCGCAGCCCCCGGCCCCTCCGTTTTTATCCATCAAAGGGGAGATGGGACAGGACCCGAGTCCACTGTTGAAGCATCTCCCTGCTCTCCCTGCTGCTGATGACATGTGGGCCCTGCTCCTCGCGGCCTGTCCTTGTCCTGAACCCCCCGGTCTGAACCTGTCCCCCCCACCCGCCCACAGGAACAGGATCCTGGTGATCGCCATCGTGTTCCAGGTCTGCATCGGCTGCTTCCTCTGCTACTGCCCTGGAATGCCCAATATCTTCAACTTCATGCCCATCCGGTAAGGGGCCGGGAGCTGCGAGTAGGGGGATGGGCACAGGGACACAGAGTTGACCGTAGACTTCACCTTGTCATCTCACCTGGGCCTTCAGGTACCAGTGGTGGCTGGTCCCCATGCCCTTCGGCCTCCTCATCTTCGTCTACGATGAGCTTCGGAAACTGGGAGTTCGCTGTTGCCCGGGGAGTGAGTGTGGAGACCAAGGGCCTGGGGCTGGGGGTGCTGGGACAGCTTCAGAACAGCTGCCCTTGACCTTTGACTTCCAAGCCCTTGACTCTCCATTGATCCATACCTCTGAGCCCTTGGTGCCTGTGACCCACGTCCTGCAGCCCTGAGTCTCCTCTCTCTCTCTCTCCCAGGCTGGTGGGATCAAGAGCTCTACTATTAGAGGGACTGCCACGTTCAAGCCATCCTTGCGCCCCCGACAGCAGAGGTGGGGGGCATGGACCCTCTGGGCAGCCACCCAAACATCTAAGCGATCAAGAGCCCCAGCACCACCGGCGTCTGCTCCCGCGGCCCACGGCACCCCAACCTTGGAGAGACCGTCCCACTCCCCTTCCCCACTGAGAGCACCCCGCACCACCTGGCAGAGCCGTCCCTGGGCCCTGTGCTCTGGGTGGGTGGGCAGAGGGTGGGAGCTCGCTGCCTGGGGCTCTTTAAGCACACACACTTGTGTCGTAGTAATAAACCTGCTCACACCAACCAGGTTTTCATTTGGTGCCAGTGCCTGTCCAAGTGTCTTTCCTGATCCTCTTTCGTCTCCCACAGTCCTCCAGCTCAGGAGCTGTTTGCTCAGGGCTGTAGCTCAGTTCCTAAACACAGCCTTGTGCAGAGTAGGGACGCTCAGCACCTTCCTTGGGGGAATGAATTCCCGTTCCTTTGCCTGGGGTGACAGCGTTCACAGTGAGCTCACAAGCCACCTCGATCTTATTCCAGCCAATTCTTGTTTCACCGGAAAAGCCAGGCCTGCTCTCTGACCTCAAGGCCTTTATACAGGATTCGCTACCAGGATTTTCCTCCTGCCCCAACAGCTCATCCTTTAGGTCTCAGCTCCCATCTCCTCTTCCAGGGAACTCCTCCTGCCCCCAGCCCAGCCCTGATATGGGCTTTGCTCCCCCCACTTCAGCCCCAGCCACTCTGGTCTCCGAGCCCCACATAAGCTGGGATTATTGTGCACAGTTAGCCACCAACAGGGGCTCCAGATCAGAGTCCCTGCTCAGCAAAGAGTTGAAGTCATTTCTGCAGCCTTCACTTGTCCCCATACTGGTCCGAGGCTAGGTAGGGGATGGGATCGAGGTGTGGGAGCGCAATCCTATCACAGGCCTACCCCACTGGGCTGGGGGAGTGCCCATATTCTCCATGACCATTCAATTGCTCGCCTCCCCACCCCTCCCCCAGGACACCTGTGGACCGCTTCTCTGGGACACAAGGATAAGGGTGCAGGGCTAAGTGGTGGCTGCCCCACCTGAAGGCAAACGCTCCCTCTGAACACACCAACGCTCACAGCACAGCTGTGCTGTGCCTTCTTAGCCCGGGGTTAAGCAACAGTGTGGCAGGACCTGACAGCCAGAGGGATGGAGGGAGCGGGCACTTGCCCTATTGCATGGGACTTGGGAGATCCATCGGGGCTGGGGAGCTCCTTCCTGGGTGGGCATAAACATGACGTTCAAAGCCTTGCTTCTGACCCGTGTCCCTTAGGGAGGGGAAGGGAATGGGGCAGGCAGCTGGCTCCACTAGGGAACGGCTGGGGTGATACTGGAGCTGGAGAGCCTGTGAACATGACAGGTTGACCTGTGAGCTGGGAGGCTCCTCACCCACTCAGTCCTGGGAATGTGCATTCTCAACTGCCCCTCCCAGATGCTGGACATGGCCTTGAGATAGCGATGCGCTACTACATGGTGTGTGTGACTGAACCCAGTTAAGGCCCTGATCTAAACCTTTTTAAATTTGGCAGGTGGGTGCAGAGATCTAGGTGTCTTGTAACCCAGAGAAAAGCCTTGAAAAGTTCCCTTGCTTCTTAAACCCACCACCTACCTCTGGAGTGGCCGCCTTTCTCCTCTCTGCCCTCTGCCTAATGGGGGCAGTTTCTGATTGCACCTGAGAAGCTCCCAAAGAGTTTGTGAAACAAGAGGTAGGGAGGGCAACATCTGGGACAATATCCAAGTTGGTGGGCTCAGCTACCGTGCTAGTCGGCCACAGTGGTGTCTGTACTCCACCCTGGGGAGACTCCAGCCAGGACTGGATGGGAGGGCTACAGACCCAAAGCATGGAAGAGCTCGGAATCATGGATGTCTGCTCTCAAGAGCAAACCCGAGTGTGCAGGTGGCTGGACTGTTCATTGCACAATGGGGAGTCTCAGATGGTTGTAGACAAGGAGGGTCACTAATAAAACTGGGATTTCAGACAGATCTCCTTGGCTGCCATATGAAGGGTGGATCAGAAGAGGAGCGCGGGAATGAGAGCCCCAGAGGTAAGCAGCCAGAGAAGGGCCGAGTTAAGGCTGACAGGAAAAGCCTCCAAACTGTATTCCTGGATTCTGGCTCCCTTCTACCACCTGTTGCCCCAGGGCCCTGGTCTCTGCAGCTGCTTAGAGATGATCTCTCTACTCTAAGCCCTTCTATCCGGGGAAAACAATGAGCTGGGGAACCGCTGCAGAACACAGAGCAGACCAGTGCTGGCCAGCTTCCAGCCTGTCTACCTGGCTTCAAAGCCAAAACAAAGGCCTCTAGAACCCAGTGAGCATGGTACTGGTAGACAGTTCTAGAGAGACAGAAGCAGAAACAATGTTCCAAATACTGTTTACTTCACTGAAACCTAGAGGCAGAGAAAGGGTATGTGAACGCCTGGGGCACCAAGCCTAGGAGTGCACGTTGACAACGGCGACATAGAGGGCCAGGGTGCTGAGGGCCAGCAGCCCTGTCACTACTGCCCGGGCCAGCAGTGCTGTCCAGCTGCCCAGGGAACAGAGGTGGACGAAGGTCCTGTGGGGAAACATCATCATGAGAGGAGAACAGATAATTCACCCCCACTGGGACCCAACCTCAAACCCCATTCAGCTCACTCCATGACAAAGGCCTTGTAGACGCTAAGGAACATCAGTAGGAGTACTGCGGGCCGAAAAGTGTGGTAGAGGTCATAGCGTGTTATCATCCAGACCTGGGCAGATGCGACGATATAATGGACCTGCAGGGAGGCAGGAAGTCAGGGCCAGGCCTCAAGGGAGGGCACAGCCACTAGCAAGGAGGTGTGTGGGAGAGCAAGACTTCGTACCAGACTGATGTTGGAGTCAATGCTCATCTGGATGTACTTCCAATCAAACTCAATGCCCCGGGCTCCAACCCAGAGGGGGATGCAGCTGAGGAAGGCAAAGGGAGGGATTCTCCAGCATCCAAACACCCTTAGCACTCAGAATCTGAGCCCCCGCCCTCCAGCACCTCCCTAGAACCCAGGTGTCCTTTCTCAGGATTCTGGGCTCCAGGCTGCTGCACACACCGGGACATAATAAGCTCGGCGGTGGCCCAGCCCAGGGCAGCAACCATGATCTTGTACTCCCCCTTGCCTGCATTCCGGGACATGACAAGGTTTAGGCCTATCAGGTCTGCCACATCCACGCTGGCCTTCATGAACTCCTGTGGGTCAGGTTGAGGCTTGAGTGAGCACAGGTGCCAGGGGGCCCCACTCCTGCACTCCCTCCCCCTCCCTTGCCCCACTCACCCCAATGAAGTCATAGATGCCTCCTTCCCAGGTGGGGAAAAAAGTGGCCAGGAACAGCATCTGAGAACAGGAAACAGAGAGATCACTGCAGGGGAAGAGAATAAACCAAGTGGAATATGTAGGAAGTCTGTGTGGATGTGGAGGGTAAGGCTCTGGGGTTCAGGGGACCCTGTGGAGAGACCACCAGAAGGGGGACGAGATTACAGGATCAGGGGAGACAGAGGATAGGGGTCTCAAGTTTGGGTTCTGCGGTGATCCCAGGCCATCGGGTAAGGAATGCAGGTGCCAGGGCTAGCTACCCCAGCAGTGTTAGCAGCACCGAGTGGACCCTGGGGTTCCTTCGCGTCCCCTAAAAGTACAAAACGCTCCACCACACAACTGAGTTTTCTCCATTTTACTAAAGTGCTATTCAAAAGTTGCTCGGGGACTTCTCCCCAGTTCCACCCCTTCCGGAGCACGTCTTCCAGGGTATTTTCGGGGGGACCCAGGCGTCCTCACCTTGCACAGCTGCACGAAGAGGTAGGTGACCCCGGCCTGCACGCACTTCCAGAAAGCGTTGTACTCAGACCTGCAGGAGCGGGCAGTGAGGCTTAGCCCGGGCCCGCGCCCTCCCGCCCGCGGACGCCCCGCACTCACAGGCCGCTGCACTTGTAGGTGATGAAGTAGGGGAAGTAGGCCAGAGCGAAGCAGTTCCCGAAGTGGAACAGGGTCATGGCGCCGGCAGCCCGGGCCCGCCAGAGCGCGGGTCTCTGCCTCGGCCTGCCTGGCGCCCGAGCCCGGGCCCGCCGCCCACCTGCCTCCGCCGCGACCCGCGCGGCCTTCTGGGAGCCGGAGGCCGGTGGCGCCGGCGCACTGACGTCACGGCCCGCGGCCGGCCCCCGGAGCCTGCCAGGCCCCAGTGCGCCCGCGCGGAGCTAGGCTCGGAGGTGGAGCGCGGTGGCCGGCGGGCGCAGGTGGAGCGCGGTTAAGTGCCGGGTGTGCCGTGACCCCGTAGTGACCCGCACGGAGACAGGGGCGCGGCTGTGACACTCTGCATTTTTATTTCTACAGCGGGGCGCCCTCCTTCCCCAGGGGAGGCGAGAGCGGGACCAGGAGGTAAGGGTTCCAGGGCTCCGAACCCGGGGGAGCAGAGGAGGGGCCATCCTGCTTCACTTGTTGCAGCTGGACATATAGCGGAGGAGATCCACCACCCGGTGGCTGTACCCGTATTCGTTGTCGTACCTGGGGAGGGAGGAAGCGGGTTGGTCATCCCTCCTGACCGCTCCTGGTGGGCCCCCCACGCCCTGGGATTCCTCTCCCCTCACCAGGAAATTAGCTTCACGAAATTGTCGTTGAGCGCGATACCGGCCTTAGCGTCGAAGATGGATGAGTGGGTGTTGCCCACAAAGTCCGTGGAGACGACCTGGGCATCCGAATTTCAAAGATAAGTGTGGGTCGCAGAGCAAGGTCTTCCAGGAGCCAATGCTCCGACTCTTAGGTACATGGGCCATCCCTTCCCTTACAAAATCTGGTGGAGCCCTGCTGTGCCCAGGTTCTAGGGACGGTGAGAGGAAGGCACGCAGGGGCTTTGTCTGCAGCCAGAGGACGAAGACCGTAGACCCCCTGATGCTGTACCAATACACATCACTTCCTGGCAGTGATGCAGGCCTTCACCATTATGGGGGGCCAGCATAGAGGCCCTCTCTGAGGGCACACGGGGAGGCTGGGTCTGGATGTCTAGGAGGATCTAGTCACCTTGGGCCCTCCACAGTGGCTGAGGTGGAAAGAGCTACAGCACAGATGCCCTGAGGGTTTGGCCCTAGTGATGTCGTGTAAGGCCACAGAGTAAAGTTGTCAGCAGCGGGAGGATGTGATCTGCTTTCCTTAAAACCAGAGATCCTGGTGGCTGTGTGAGAGGGAAGCTGTAGGAGTTAAAGCTGAGACAGTACCAGAGGTGGAGGTACAGGGATGGCACGGCTGCCAGCAAATGCACGGTGACATCCTTTCTTCACAGGGAAGGCCCCTGGCCATGGCCTGCCCTGAACAAGTGTTGAAAACAGGGAGCCACTGTCATGTTCACTAAATTCACATTGAGCACCTGCTGGGGTGCCTGGCCCTGGGATGATGGCTGGAGCCATGGAGTCCCAAAGTCCCTGCTTTCTTGTGCACATGCTAGCAGGGCCAACGGTGACTATGAAATGAAATTTCAGGTAAGTGAAAGGGCCAGAAAGAGACTATCTTACTGAGGACAGGGATTGAAGTAGAGACTTGGAGGTGAGGGCAGACTATGTGGCCACCTGGAAGAAAAGCTACCCAGTCCAAAGCAACAGCAAGTGCAAAGACCCTGAGGCAGCAAGAGCAGACCTTCCCAGCCCTGCAGTCCCTGTCTTGATACATTGTAGCAGCTCTTTGGCAAGTGGAAAATCACATTTTCTCCCCAGAGGGCTCCTCCCAGGGTCCCCCTCCTCAGCCCGTACCTCATCCTCGGTGTAGGCGAGGATGCCCACCATAGGCCCCTTGGCTGCTGCTTTTATGGCATCTTTGATGGCCTCATATGAGGTAGGCTGGGCCAGGCGGCAAGTCAGGTCCACAACAGATACATCTGGGGTTGGCACCCGGAACGCCATTCCTGTCAGCTTCCTGGAGAATCCCACATTAGAGATGGGAGTCAACCCAGGACCTTTCCATCCATCCCACATCGTCTCTACTTTCCCCTCAACAGACCCTTCAGGGATTGGGAGCCAGTCCAGTCCTCCTGGGGTGTACCCCCAACCCTGGTTACAGCTTTCTGCCCTCATACCCTTTGAGGTCTGGGATGACTTTGCCGACGGCCTTGGCAGCCCCTGTGGAGGCTGGGATGATGTTCTGATGGGCACCCCGCCCATCTCGCCAAGACTTCTTTGATGGCCCGTCCACCGTCTTCTGGGTGGCAGTGTAGGAATGAACTGTGGTCTTGGGGAAGAAGAAGGCCGAGGTGAGCCCTTCCTCCTAAGTTCCCCTGCCTCTTTTCCTCAGGCCTGAGGTGGTGACCCAGATGTGGATGCTGGTGGGACTACCCCTACAGACCACAAGAGGGCCATGTGCAGGCCAGGGTCCAGCCTTGTCTGCAAGTTGCCCGGTGTTTTAAGAGACTTCACCACTTCCTCCCAAAACTCTCTCTCCCTATTCACCCCACACACTAAGCAGTACTGGGAAGAAGAAGTAGAGTTTTCCTGCCACCCCTCCTGCCTCAGCCCCTCTCCCCAACTCACCATCAGCCCTTCCACGATCCCAAATTGCTCATGGATGACCTTGGCAAGGGGGGCCAGGCAGTTGGTGGTGCAGGAGGCATTGCTGAAAGGGCATGGGTGTGAGAGGGCACCGTGAGGGGAGTCGCAGAGCCAGCCCTGCACCCTCCCCTCCCTCCTGGCTGATGCACAGGGGCCTGGTTTTGTGGAAGTCAGGATAGGGATGAGAGGGGTCAATGGGGGTGCCCCAGAGGTATGGTTTGGGAAGCTCCCCAAGCATGTTCTCCAGGAGTCCTGCTGTTCTAACAGCCAGTTTCAGGGAAACGTTAGCATGATGGCGTTAAGGCTTTGGGAAGGGAGGTGTGAAGCAGCCCCAGAGGTCTGCTATGGGTGGGGTTGAAGAGGGTGAGGCTGGCATGTCTTCTGGGTGCCACCCACACTCTTGAGAATGTTGGCTGCCTGTTACCTGACAACTTTCATGGAGCCAGGATCATAGTCCTTCTCATTTACCCCCATGACAAATATGGGCGCATTGGGTGAGGGTGCAGAGATGACCACACGTGTGGCACCGGCCTCGATGTGGTCCTAGAGGAGCAGCACAGGTGTCAGGGGGGAGCCCTTCGAGCACCATCTCCACACCCCCTCCCACTGCCGAGCCCTGGGCACCTGTCCCCCACTTACTGAAGCTTCCTCTAAGGACAGGTACACGCCTGTGGACTCCACCACAAAGGGGTTTCCGACAGACTTCCAGGGAATGTCTCGGGGCTGCATGCTGTGGAAGAGTGGTGGCGCCCAAGTCAGTTTTTCTGCGTGCCCTGGCCTTTGCAGTTGTGGCCTTCACTGTTCCAGAGGCTGACCAGATGCCTTCCTGCCTAGCCTGCAACCATCTCTTCCCCCAAAGTGCAACATCCTCACTGTCCCGATGTGGTCCACCCTGCTGGGCTCCCCTTCCATCACTGACTCCACCTTGCAGGCCACTTTTCTTGACCATCCCTGCTGTGCCTGGGGACCAGCTGCCACCTTCCTGACTCAGGCCTCAACCCCTCAGGGGGCACCATCCCGGACTGCTCCCAGTCAACTCAGGCCCATTCCTCCTGTGCTGCCCAGAATGCATCCCAGGAAGGTGAGGCCGGCTGGCTGCTTCTGATCCCCGGCCCTGGCAACCTCCCCACGGCCCTCCTTGCCCCTTCTTACCACACGGCTCCTGCTGCCAGAGGCTGGGCAGCTCTCTGAAGACACACTGAATCCCGGAGAGCAGCTCCAGGGGGAGGACTGAAGCCTGAGGCAGCCTCGGGCCAGCAGTGGCTAGTGGTTTACATTAGAAAGGGAAAGGAGGGCTGCCTGGGTGGTCAATTCTTGGTTGGGATCTCGGGATCATGGATTGAACCCTGTGTCGGGCTCCCTCTCAGCCTGGAGTCTGCTTGGATTTCTTTCTCCCTACCTCCTGCTCTCTCTCTCTCAAATAAATCAATCTTAAAAAAAAAAAAAAGATTTTGTTTCCTGTTTGAGAAGATCACATTTCTACTCAATATCAAACGTTTGTATTTGAAACATTAAACATCTATTAGATGTTGCCGTTTTCTACTTGGTTTTAGCCAACAAGCGATGAATAAAGAAACCGTATACTGGTTTCTTCCCCTCACAGGGCTTATCCCAACAGTGGTGTTTTTTTCTGTGATGATTTGTTAACATCTGTCTTGTCCTCTAGACCACTCTACGCCACTGAGCCTGGCGGCTTTCAATCAATGTTTGTGGGTTTTGTTTGTTAACCAATCTACACGTTTACCAAACACCTGCCATGTGCTCGTGTTCTAAGTGCTCTTACCTGTATTGGCCCCTTGAACCCTGGTGACCTGAGGAGTAAGTACCGATCCTGGCATTTCTCAGAGTCAGCCAGCCCCAGGGCAGGGAGAAGGGGAGAAGCTGGCACCCCAGAAGACCCCAGCCCTTTCTCTAGATTGTCCTGGGCCCTGCCCTTCTGCCCAGAGGGCTGGCTGGTTTGAAGATTGCGTTCATTCATTTTTCAAGGAAGTACAGAGTCTACCCAGAGTCACGGCCTGCGTCTGTGATGGCGACGTGAAGCAAGGGGGGGCCCTCCTGGCAATGAGGCTGTGGCTTTGTGGGGAGAAGCTCTTCCAGGTGTCCCCACACACCTTTTACCTCCAACTGTGCTCCCTGCTCCCACTCTGGGGGCTGTGATCATCATCCCCATCAGATGACCTATGAAACAGGCTAGGGCAAGTTCAATCTCTTGCCTAAAGTCACCCAACTAGGAAGGGGTGAGGTGGGAGTAAAGCATGCAAGCAACCTGGCTTGTGCCAAGTGCCCAGAGAACACGGCCTAGGGGCGGAGCGGAGCAGATGGGAAAGGCTGCTGGAGTCACCAGAGAGAGCAGCACCTGGTGCCGTTGAGGGGACAGCTGTGTGGGGACCAGGAAAACAGGGAGAGTGCCCTGCATGGCAGCAGTGCCAGGCTGAGTAAGGAAAGGACACGGGATGGCTGGACAGCGACTCCTCTGCTGGAACTGTTTGGTGTTAAGATTTCAAACTTGGGTCGGGCAGCTTCTCATGGGCACCAAGTCTCCAGTTCTCGCCTCCACCCACCCTCCCACTCCCACACCCAGAGGCCGAGCACCTCAGCACAAGCCCTCTTACCCACAGGTAAAAGCCCCGAGGCTGGAAGAGGCTGCACTCCAGGGCCGGTGCATGCAGCCAGAACGAGGGGAAAATCTCACGCCATGGAGGGGCCCATGGGGGCTGCTAATTCACTTTAGAAAGACAGGGTATGGGGGCACTTGGGTGGCTCAGTGAGTTAAAGCCTCTGCCTTCGGCTCAGGTCATGGTCTCAGGGTCCTGGGATGGAGCCCTGCATCAGGCTCTCTGCTCAGTGGGGAACCTGCTTCCTCCTCTCTCTCTGCCTGACTCTCTGACTACTTGTAATCTCTATCAAATAAACAAATAAAATCTTAAGAAAAAAGACAGCGTATGGTTCCGTGGACGGCTGGAGTGGTTGGGATGATGAGAAAAGGCAGGGGGCAGTGCATACTGTTGGGGCCCTTCCATAGGAGCTGGGATTTTATTCATGGGTGGGGGGGATGGGAAGCCATTGGAAGGTCTGAGTGCGGGAGTCACTGGGTCCTTTGACGTTTGTAAAAGACCTCTGTGGCTGCTGTGTAGGAACCGAGTGGAAAGGGTTGGCTAGGTGGCCATGCCATTTCCTGGGGAGGGAGGTGACTAGGTTTGGGGGTTGAAGGAGAATCAGAAGTTGAGCGTTATACTTACTGTAAATGTGTGTTAAATAAAAAGTATTTTGAATAGAGTGGGACACCTTTCTAGATTAGAGCTTTTTAACTATGTTAGGGGTCAGGGACTTCTCTGAGACCCCTCTCTGACCCAGGACCCAGAGGCATGCACACACACATTTTGGGGGGTTTTGGAGCCCACCTGTGAGGTTGGAATCCCGTTCCAGTCCCCCCAACGGCCCCGGCATTAATATGATGGCAGGCGTCAGCCAGCTGTGCTTACCACTGGAAGACGCTGATCTCCTGCTTGTCTACCACCAGCTTTCCATTCCTGTACTCCACACTCCCCTTGTACTGGCCATGGGTGGAGTCATATTTAAACATGTACACCTGCGGAGGACAGGACGGCTCCAGTCTTGGGTGGCAAGGGTGGAGGCTCGAGCATCCCTGGGGAGTCCCTACCTTGGTGAAGGTTCCACATGGCATCTGGGAGCCTTCCAGGAAGCTCTCCTCCCCACCCCTATCCCACCTTTCCCGGGTCTCCGCCTTGCCTGCTGCTCACCATATATTCCGGGTCAATGAATGGATCGTTTACCGCCACCACCTTAACATCCTTCTCCATGCAGGCGCGGAGCACCAGGCGACCGATGCGTCCGAATCTGTTCAGGGACAAGGCTGGTGGGGTTGTGCTCAGAATCCTCACCGCCAGCAGGCAGAGGAGGGGATGGGAGAGAAAGGGATGATAGAGGAGGTGCACTCTAGGGGGCTGGGTGGGACTCCTCAGTCTGGGGAAAGAAGGCAAAGTGTGGGCACTGTTCTTTCTTGCCCAGATGTCCTCTCCAGGCTCTTAACTGCTTTTCCTGCTTCCTCTAGGCATCCATCACTCCCTCGCATTCCTGACCTTGTAGCTGGATGGATCCTCTAGAACTTCAGGTCAGGGTATGTCACTTGGCCTGAACACCTCAACGGCTCTCAATCAGTAAAACCAGATCCAGACTGCTTACTGTGGCCTGCCAGGGCCCTGCCAGCTTCCCACCTCCCTTCCGCTTCCTCCCTTGCTTGCTCCACACACTGACTTCTTAGCACACTGAGCCGAGTTGGCTGCTGCTGTGCTCCCCAGTCTCAATGTAACCAACTTCCACACTGTTCATAACATGCGCCACTGAACTGTCGTGTTCTTTCTTTCATTGCTGTCTTCCCTCCGGAATGTGAGCTCTCTGAACGTGGAGCCCTTTTCCCTGTGTTTCCTAAGGGTGGGCAGAATGAAGGCACTGACGGTGAGAAATGGGGAGATGCCCCAGGCAGCAACCAGAGGAAAGACTGGGCCCTAAGACTTCAGGCATGGCTCGGGCCGGGGCCAACTCACCCATTGATGCCCACTGTCAGCTTTTGAACCACAGAAGCCTTCTTAGGTTGAGGAGGTGGGGGTTCCTCATTGACTGGCTCAGGCTCTGGCTCAGGCTGGGGCTCTGGCTCAGGCTGGGGCTCTGGCTCGGCCTCAGGCTGGGGCTCTGGCTCGGCCTCAACCTTGGGCTCCGGCGGGGGTGGTGCTCTGGTCACTGTTGGGGGTTAGATGAGGGGAATGAGCTGCGCCATCACGGTGGGAGAGAATGAACCATTTTGGCCACCCAGAACCCATTGCTGGCTCCTGGCCCCTGGTGGCTAACCATCTAGCTGTTTCCCCAAATACCTGATCCACACAATGAGCAGGGGGTGGGCTTGCTTTAAAATACCCAATGCCAGGGCTCCTTTCCCGGAGAATCTCACTCAGTGCACATGTCTTTTTAACAATTACTTGGGGTGATATTGTCTGTGCCTCAGTTTCCTCCTCTGTTAAAGGGAAGATGATGGTACTTCTGAGAGTCACTCTGATGATGAAGGGAGGTGATGTAATGCTTATGACAGTGTCTAGGAAAGAGTCCACTTACATGAGTATTTCAAAGATCGTTTCCCAAACTCATCTAATAATTGCTCTAATTCAGCAGAGCACAAGCTGTTATGATAAGAACCCCAGGGTAGGCCTCTTCCCAGGGAAATCTGACTCAGAGGTCCAGGAATCCTGGTTCTAAAAGCACTCCGGATGGTTCTTATCCTCATAGTAGGAAATAGAGGTGAAACAGCTGGAAACCCACGCAGCGTCCACCTCTGCAAATGTACACACCCCCACTCCCGTACTGCATTTGAAAATCCCTGTGCTCGGATGTGGGTGAGCCCGGCTGCCGATAAGGAGGAAAGGAGGGCAGATGTGGAGGCAGCAGGAGTCAGCAGAGGTTTCCAGCTGGGAATCAGGCCCGACTCTCATGCCCTGCCCAGCCTCCTGCCAGCTGTGTAGTCTTGAGCAAGTTAATGACCTCTCTGGCCTGTTTGTTGGGGCCACATCTGACCTTCTGCCTGGGGGCTACTGTGAGGACTCAGATCTCACCACCCAGTAGGTGCTGGCGTCAACAGAGGGAGGAAATTGCTACTAAGAGTATTTGTGAGGAAAGGAAGTGAGAAGAGGTTGGAGTGGGGCTGGAGGAGGAAGGTGGCCCTTGCTCTTGGCGCCAGAGTCAAAGGCACTGGGAGAAAGTGGGCTGGAAGCCACAGGCCAGCTGGCCTGTGGGGTCCCCTGACCTCCAGGGGCTGCTGCAGACCATGTGGTCTGAGCCTGGGCTGTGGGTTTCCTATGGCAATACCAGTTCCTAAAGGTATTATGAGTGTTTATTTGCGGCAATGACCCTGTGGTTTTGGTGACCCTAGGATGTTTGCATTCCTAGGGGTTCTGCTTCCACGATCACTAAAGGGTAAGATTTGTCCATGGAATTGAGTGGGAATCTGAGCCCACTCCTCTCCACCTTTCAAAAGAAAACTCGGGTGGTTCTTCTCGCCCATCTTCCCCCAGGCTTCCTCTCCTCCCCCCCACTCCAGGGGTGGGGTGCCTGGGCTGGAGGAAAGCTGCTGCACTAGGAAGGAAGAACCTGAAGGAGCTTCAGTGATGAAGCGTCACCTGGTAGGTCAAACAAGGGCACGGGCGCGCTCTTCTAATTAGGATGACGCTCGCACTTCCTGGGCGCCGCCACCGGCTAGGCAATGTGCTGAGCCCTTGCGTGCACCAGCTCACTGAGCGCTGGAAGGCGTGCGCTATAAACCACCTTATAGAGGGGAAACCGAGGCCCGAGGTCACAGAGCGAGTGCTGAGCAGGGAGGAGGTTCGAAGCCGGCAGCAGAGAACCTGTCCCGGCGGGCGCTGCTTCTTGGGGGTCCCTCCCACCGCCCTGACCCTGGCGTCGCGCTCACCCCGGCCCCGCCCTCCAGTGCGGAGGCAGCGAGGGAATGTGTGTTGCCCTGCGGGACGACCTGGGTTCATCCGGCTGGAGTGTGCGTGCAACTCTGGCTGGATGGGTAGGGCTGCCCAGTGGGGGAGAGCAGGGGACTCTGAGTATCAACCTTGCTATTCCGGTGCTGAGAGCCCTAGGGAGGCTACTTGCGCTCTCTTACCTCTGTGGCCGCTCGGTGAGTGGCGACAGTAAACACACTGGCCTCCCCGGGGGGTTGTGAGGCTTCAGTGCGCGCACGCGTGGAAAGTGCTTGGCGCGGCCCCGGCAGGTTGCTAGCGCCCAAGACGACAAAGTCCACCAAACCCCAAGCGGCCCTTTGGCGCTGGGCGACCCGAGCGTTCATCCCCAGAAAGGCGCGCTGGTAGGCGCGGCTCCGGCCCCGATTCCACCCTTCTACCGCTTGCTAGCGGCGCCAAGACAGGTGGGGACCCTCTTCCTGGCCCGCCACCATCGCTATAGTAAACCACTCCACTGGAAGGGCAGGGGTAGGGAGGGTGGGGCAGGAGAGCGGGAGGGAAGGGACGCCGCAGCCGGCCTCCTGCCCCCTCCCTCCCGCACACAGCGAGGCGGGCACGAGCGCCGCAGGGGCTCCCGACTGCCCTGTCTCCCCTTCCCTGAGGTCGCCCCGTTGCCTCCCTCACCCCGGCATGGCTGTCGCAGCAGCTGGACAACGGTGACATTGGTGAGGACGATGTCGCGTTTCGACATGGTCTAAGGTTTCATGACCTAGGCGCCTGGGGACCGCCGCGATGTTACTGCGGTGCGGGGGCGCCGGGGCTAGTGGGGCAGAAGCTTCTCGCCGGGACGTCACAGTGCCCAATGACGTCACAGAGGCGGAGGCGAAGCGTGTGATGAGCGCATGTCGAGCCCCACGGTCCCCAGGCCACCCCCAGCGTCCAGCATAGAATCCAGCTTTTTACACTGAGCTTTAAAGCCCTTTTCTCTCCCCCTTACCTTCCTTCTCCCTGGCTCTGTGCTGCTCCTTGACCCTCCTCTTGATAGTTATCTACCCTAGCTGTTTTTTCTTGCCTGGAAAGCCCTGCCCAGTCCTTGCTCCGGGCTCCTGGTTTCCCTCAGGTGCAGCCCTTTAAGAGGGGCCCATGTAAAGTTCTCTCCTTCCTCAGTCGCCATAGCCCTCACCCTCTCAACCCGCTCATCTTCCAGAACCCTCCTCTGACTTTGCTTGCTGGGAGAGATGCTCCAGTGTGCAAAGCTACTCCACGGCTACCCTCTCTACATTTTTTGTTTTCCTCATAGCATATGTGTCTCTCTCAAAATCGTCTTGTTTATACGTTTTCTTGCCAGTTTTCTGCCCAACGGACTGTGTACACTCTCGGAGGGCAGACTGCTGGTCTACCTTCGCTTTTGTATCCCATTGGCTAGAAGGCGTGGCACCTGCGGGCTCCAGAATGCATACATAAATATTGCCTCCCATTCCTTCTGACTCCCAATCTTTAAGTGACCTCCAGGCCAGATCCCCTCACTGCACCCCGTTCTTCTCCTTGGGGCTTTTCATGTCGCTTTGTCATGATCTAGTTACTGATTTACTTGTTCACTGTGTCCTGTTGTTCTCCATGGGGCCTCCGCCGCTGCCTAGAACTCTGCCTGGCACAAAGCAGCTTCTGGGGAAGAACAAGACAGATCGCTTTTTCCTCTAACGCACTGGGGGTGGGCGCTCATTTGCACATCTGTGATTCACAGATAGGCGCCTTCACCTGCAGGGCTGGCTGACACAGCTGTGACCAAGATTTAGGGGGTGTGGGGGTTTGGGCCAGGAAGGAGTCATCATCCCAGACAGAGGTGTGGAAGCAAGAAGGGGCAGAATGACATAACCTTTTCCTTGCCTGAGTCTTCACGGGAACTCAGTTCGCCAAGCGCCTGCAATGGGACAGGGTGAGGGTGAGGCTCTTCTGCTTGGATGGTCCAGGGAGATGGAACTGAAAATAAATCCAGTGTACAGATGGGGAATTTCAATGATCCAAGGCCAAAATGCAGGTATTAATTAAACAAGGGGGACAAATTTAACACATGTGATGGAGGTTGGGTGGAGGCGGGGTGTGGAAGATCACACAAATAAAACCAGGACTAAAAGGGGGTCAATTTTGTACAACTTTACAATAATAGATATGAGAAGCTAGATGCAATTAAAATTTTTCTTATAAAATATAAAGGTTCAACCCTGCTTCAAACAGAAATGGCAAATCTCAGCAGGCAAATAACAAGAGAAGAACTGGAGCTACATCTATCCTCCCCAAGGCTGATTCAGATCCAGATGACTTTATCGGCAGGATTTGCCAAAAAGCATTGGGAACAAATGTCTGCCAGCCAGTGGGAACTGGTGCAGATCCCAACCAGAGTAGGGAAGTCAGGTGGCAGCTCTGCAAGGTGAGGCTCTGGGCATGGCACGTGCTCTGAAGCCCCGAGGCCCCAGGGCTGCACAGACCCGCCCACACTCTTCCTGGGAGTGCTCCGCAGTGCTCTGCGGGAGGGCTGTGATGCTGGACCATGGAAACCTCCTCCACTTGCTCTGGCAAAGCAGCAGGCTCACATTCCCCAAACCAGAGGAGGGCAGCAAAGAAGGGACAACTTCAGGCCAATCTCTTATGGGGACAGATGCCAAAGTTCTGAATCAATTAGTGGCAAATGGGAATGGGACCGGGAGGGACTAGGGTTGATGGAAGATGGTGGGATGGGCAGAGAGAGGGGTGGAAAGAGAAGATGGGAGTACATTTCAAAAGGAGAAACCCCACCTCTCCATCTCAGGGTGGACTGGGATTCTGCAGCTCACCGCCCACCCTTCCCCGCCCTGCAATCTCCTGGCATGGGAAACTCCCTCATTTAGGCACTGGACAAGGGCAGAAGAGCCACGCCTGAGGTTGCCCAGGGATTTGGCTTTGTCCCTGGAGCGTGAAACTGGGAAACAGATTTAATGAGCTCAAGCTTGGAGAGATGGCCTGATTAGTCACCCTCTATAGGCAGTGCCTAGAAATGGCAGAAGCTCCTGGGTCTCTGGGCCTGGGTGTCCAGGACCCACGGTGGAAGCGTGGGTCCTCCGAGGGGAGTGGGCCTGGTCACCCTTATTTGAGCAAAGCCTGAAACCACGTGGAGATTCTCACCATACCCAGGCGCCCACACACATAACTCTGCCACCCCACCAGCTCACACCCTACACATTCCTTCCCACCAGCCTGCCCGCCCGCAATACCACCTCCACCCCCTCTCTGTCTCTCCCCTTGGCACCAAAACCCAAATATCTTTCACCCCTGCACCCAACTTACCCACCCACTGGCTGTTGCCCTTCCGGTCTTGGCCTGCCTCTAAGCTTGCCCCAGATGGCTATGCTGCCACAGACCTCCCAGCCACCACCTGCCCTTCCTTCTGATGACGCTCTTCATGCCCAGGGTAGACTCCCAGCTGTTCCTCTCCAACCCATGCCACCATGTCAATGCTTGGGGCTTTAGGTTGGGACCGAGGAGGCCCCAGGGGGAGGAGGGAAGGATGAGCCCCTGGCCTCCAGCCCAGGTTCTGGCTGACGGTCTCCTGCTGCCACAGGTCTTTGGCCCTTCCCCGTGGCTGCCTCAACCGGCTTTTCAGGAGACACTACGTCCTGTCCCAGCTCACGGCAATTGGTCTTCTGCCCTCGCCCAAAGGCTGGGAAGCAGGAGGCCAAGGTTCTGTTATGAACCTTATGAGAATGTGTCCTGGCTCCAAAATCTACAAGCCTCCCCAACGGGCCCCAGGCTTCTCTGGGGACCCAGGCATCCTTCTCTCCAGCACCCTCTGAGACTGAGGCTGAGGCTTGGCTTGGCTTCCCTTAGCAATCATACTATGTGCACGTACATCGCATGCCTTTTGGGAGTGCTTCTCTTAATCCATCCATTTGTTCAATATATAAATATTTACTGAACCCCAGGCTATGTTCTAAAAATTGAGGATATAGCAGTGACCAACACAAAAGCCCTGTCCTCTGGAAGTTTACAATCTGATAGGTGAGGCACACAGTATAAAAGATAATTTTGGATTGTGGTAAGTGCTTGTAAAAACAAAAGGATGATATCACCCAGTATAACTGAGGGATGGCCAGGGAAGGGTTGTTCTTTTTTTTTTTTTGAGGTGACATTTGAACCAAGAAAAGAATAAGAAAGAACCCACAATGTAAAGATGTGAGTTCTACCTTCCAGGCACATAGCATGTGCAAAGACCATGAGGCAGGAATGAGCCTGGTGTGTCTGAGAACCAAGGAGAAGAAGACCTGTGGGGCTGGGATGTGGTATGCATAGGGGGGAGTCAACGAGAACAGAAAGAGCAAGGTCTGATGACTCCCTCAACTCCCCAGGAGTGCTCTCCCTCCCCTGACTGAGCCTCCCCATCTTCCCAGACTCGTGCTGCTGGGGAAACTGGATCCTTCGATCCCCTGAGAGGAGTGAAGAACCAGGCCTGGGTGCTGGAGATGGGGGTGACTGAAGATGGGGTTGGGAGAGAGGAGGCCTGGATAGTGGGTGAGGAATGAAAAGAGGAGGTGATTGGAAGGGCAGACATCTGGGCTTTGGGGTGGAGGGCCTGAGCTGGGCAAGGAGCAAAGATGCCACGTGAGTGTTCTCCATTCATGACTCACCTTCACTTCCTCCTCTTCTTCGTTGCTCAACTCAAAGCTCCCTAACCTCCCTGACTGGGGACCAAGTCAGTGCCTCACAGGGGTAACTGAGTCATGAGGGGTGGAGATGAGAGGGAGGTAGAGTATAAATAGCAGCTTTGCTTCCCTTGCACCTCTCTGCATCCTCCCCACCCTGCCAACAACATGCACCTTGCCAGTTTGGTCAGCTCCTGCTCCCTCCTACTGCTATTGGGGGCCCTTCCTGGATGGGCAGCCAATGATGACCCCATTGAGAAGGTCATTGAAGGAATCAACCGAGGGCTGAGCAATGCAGAGAGAGAGGTGGGCAAGGCCCTGGAAGGCATCAATAATGGAATCACTCATGCTGGAAGGGAAGTGGAGAAAGTTTTTAATGGACTTAGCCACATGGGGAGCCAGGCCGGCAAGGAACTGGACAAAGGCGTCCAGGGGCTCAACAACGGCTTGGACAAGGTAGCCCATGGGATCAACAATGGCGTCGGACAAGCAGGAAAGGAAGCAGAGAAGTTTGCCCATGGGGTCAACAACGCTGCTGGACAGGTTGGGAAGGAGGCAGACAAAGTGATTCAGGGGGTCCATCATGGGGTGAACCAGGCGGGAAGTGAGGCAGGGAGGTTTGGCCAGGGGGTCCACCATGCTGCTGGGCAGGCTGGGAACGGGGCAGAGAAGTTTGGTCAGGGGGTCCATCATGGGGTTAACCAGGCTGGGAAGGAGGCAGAGAAGTTTGGTCAGGGGATCCATCATGGAGTGAACCAGGCTGGGAAGGAGGCGGAGAAGTTTGGCCATGGGATCCATCACGGAGTTAACCAGGCTGGGAATGAGGCAGAGAAGTTTGGCCATGGGATCCATCATGGGGTGAACCAGGCTGGGAAGGAGGCGGAGAAGTTTGGTCAGGGGATCCATCATGGGGTGAACCAGGCTGGGAAGGAGGCGGAGAAGTTTGGTCAGGG
>PISX010015860.1:0-48045 GCA_004024625.1 Mellivora capensis
CAGGGAGCCTGCTTCCCCCTCTCTCTCTGCCTGCCTCTCTGCCTACTTGTGATCGCTCTCTCTGTTAAATAAATAAAATCTTTTTTAAAATTTAAATAAATAAAAATTTAAAAAATTAAAATATGCTTTTCAGAATAGACTAATTCCTAAAAGTTATGTGGCAAATGTTAGTCTGTATTAGCCTTAAAAACAAAATTCAATATTTTTAAATTAAATTTCCATGTTATTTATGCTTAAAGCTAAAGTTTTAAGCTGAGGAGCCACATATTTTTTCCCAAATTTAATAATGCAAATATATTAGTTCTAAAAGTTATAGCTATGAGCAGTTATGTGGCAGGTTGGGATGATTTATTAAAAAAAAAAAATGACCAGGACACCTGGATGTCTCGGTCGGTTAAGTGACTACCTTCAGCTCAGGTCATGATCACAGGGTCCTGGGTTCAAGTCCCATATTGGGCTCCCTGCTAGCGGAGACTCTGCTTCTTCTCCCTCTGCTCCTCCCTACTGCTTGTGCTCTCTCTCTCAAATAAATAAATAAAATATTTTTTTTAAAAAAGACCAAATTTTTTTATTTTTAAAATTTTTTAAAAGATTTTATTTATTTATTTGACAGACAGAGATCACAAGCAGGCAGAGAGGCAGGCGGGGGGGGGGAGGCAGGCTCCCTGATTAGCAGAGAGCCTGATGCGGGCAGGGCTCAATCTCAGGACCCTGGGATCATGACCTGAGCCGAAGGCAGAGGCTTTAACCCACTGAGCCACCCAGGCGCCCCAAGACCAAATTTTTTTAGAGGGGAAATGAAACTCAACCACGTAGTGAGAAATCTACACGGTAAGTCTCTGAAGATGTCAACTAAACTTTATACACCCCGGAATACTCAGAATATTCAGAACATATCACCTAGAATCACCCAATACATTGTATGAAAGAAAAGAAACAGGGAGAGGTAGAAAGGAAATAGAGGGGAAAAAGTGCAAGCAGTCTTCAAGAGCAATTCAAATGTATCTCAGATAAGCATCTGGCCTATGATCTATAGACAGTGTTTTTAATAAATTTGTAGTGATTTTCAATTTTAGTGCACATAAGGATTACAGGGAGTGGGAGGCAGAGGGAGGACTACATAGTAAAATGCATATTTCCAGGTACCAGCTGATCAATTCGGATTTGGAAAGTATATTTGGTGACCCCCCCCCCCAAAATCTCTGGAAATTGGATTTAGGGTCTCCATTTTCAAATTCCCCAGATAATTTCGATGCTGTTGGTTCGTGGGTTATCCTTTGAAACCCTGGGCATCTGATCATAATTTATTATAAGATGAGAAAAAAATATACCAACGAATAGACTTCAGGTTGAGGGTGTTTTCTATTATACCAGAAGAAATTAAAGCACAGGAGGAAAACAATGTGTGGGAGAGAGCAGAGAATTTGAAACAAGTTTTAAAGTGTTTAATTACAGGCGATAGATATCACCTGGATTTTCTCTGCTTATCAGCTAATTAAAATGTTTGCCAAAAATAACTCAGTTTAAGAAACTCCCTTAGGCCAAGTTTTCTTTCACTTCTTCTCTTTCTACTTCAAAGTATAAATGCTCAGATCAGTTTACACATCCTTAGAAGGGGTGGGAAGGTGGTGGGGGTGGGGAGAAGATGCTTGAATGGAAGTCTTTGGCAGTGCCGTAAATTGGTCATCGAAGAAAGATAAAGATGCACCAAGCTTTACACGAAGAGCTCTTTAAGACGTTGAGACTTGTGTAACAATTTCTGTGACAGTTTTTATTGAAATATAATTCACATGCCATACAATTCACCCATTTGAAATGTACAATTTAACCATTCAGCATATTCAGGGCTGTGCATTTTTAGAATTTATCACCCCAAAAAGAAACCTCCACCCATCAGTTAATACCCCTGATTATCCTCCTCCACTCCCAGCCCTAGGGAACCATGCAGGAATCTACTTTGTCTTGATTGATTTCCCTAATCTGGAGAGTCCACAGAAATGGAATAATATGTTAAGTCTTTTGCGTCTGGTTTCTCTCACTTAGCGTAAGTTTTCAAGGTTCATCCACATTGTAGAATGTAGCATGCACTTCATTCCTTTCTACTGCCAAAAAAAATGTATTTTTAAACCAAATGTTTATAAAAGAAGAACCCTTATAACAGCCCTTGCTTATTCATGCATCAGACTAATATAACACAATGCCAGTGGCTAACTTGTCTAATTCAGAGTTGATCCTATTTGATATAATCTGACATTACCAAGCATATTCTTGGCATTCCTTTGTTCATACTTAGGAACAGACTCCCACCATATATATATGCTACATATTTTTTACTAAAAAATGCACTTAATAATTTATTCTAGGCAAAATTACAGCACTTTCATTCTTAACATGGTTGCCTTTGTAACAAATAACTTCTCCAGGGGCCATAGCCCATAACCTCAAAAAACAATAACTACTTCAAATGAAAATATTAATGTGCAACTAGCTTATTCTGAAATATCCACTAGGAACAAGAGCTTCACTGAGATGCATGGAGCTTTATCATTAATTTTTGAATGTATAAACTCTGCAAGGACACGAACATTTTACTTGTTTACTTTTGGGTAATATTGCAAAAACCCAAGCTCCCAAGCCAGTGCACTAAAAAAATATATTAATTTCATTTTTGTTTAATTATTATGTTACATGTTATAGGTTATTGCATTAGTTATTATACATAGTTTTTAAAATGTTTCTTATGAAAATAATTTATACTCATTTGAAAGATATGAAAAAACATGTAAAGACTAAATCACCATCTGTGGTCACACTACTTAGAGAAAAGCCACAGTTGTATTTAGCATATTACCTTTTAGCCTTTTCTCTATATAAACAGGTATATTAATTATTGGGGGGGTGTGTGTGTGTCTATATAAATATAAATATACATATATATATATAAAAGACTTTACCTATTTATTTGACAGAGACAGACACAGCAAGAGAGGGAACACAAGCAGGGGGAGTGGGAGAGGGAGAAGCAGGCTTCCGCTGAGCAGGCAGCCCAATTCGGGGCTCGATCCCAGGACCCTGTGATTATGACTGAGCCAAAGGTTGATGCTTAACGACTGAGCCACCCAGGTCCCTATGGATATATCTACTGAGTCAATTTCACTATTGCTATTCAATAGAACTTTAACATGTATGTTCATAAAATTTTAAAAGGCCTTTAAATATTTCATGAGTATTTTCACAATCATATTCACATGATCTTTACAACATACATGATATATAATATATACACTGGGTCCAAAGGAAAGCATGTGTTTACAAATGAAGTCCCAGCCTTCTTAAGAAAATGGAACATTATTTCCATCAATAAACTTTCTAAAATTTTCCTTATAGGTAGAAAGGAAAACAAAGCGCTCCTAAGATCTGAAGTTATGCTCATGTATACTGAACAGGACAAATTCTTTTTTTTTTTTTCCCCCACATTTATTCATCGAGGCACAGTAAACCAAGGTGACCTTGGTTTAACAAGATTCACTTTGGTAATCCCAGCTTCTCCCTTCTCCACCTGCCTCTCCCAGTACCTACCCTCCTTCACCTGTGGCACCTACTGCTCTCCACCACTCCCCTTTCTAAAGCCAGGCAGGGCGGTACTACCGTGATCCTGGCCTACTTCCTTGTCACAGTTCTAGCACCGGAGCTGAACTGGTTTATGACTGAAAGCAGGACTATCTCAGCAATGAAAAGGAGAGCTCTCTTCCATGGTTCTCAAGGCCACACAGTCTTGTCGAGATCTCTCTAAAAACTCATCTGCCCGTTCTCAGGGTGTTTCCCAGCCCCACTGAACCAGAAACTCCAGGGCAGGGGCCAGAAAAAAAAAAAAAAATGCGTGTTTTAACACGCATTGTGCTTCCGAGAGAGTGACACCGCTCTGCACTCCAACTCCCAGCGTCTCCTCCATGACCCTCACCATGAACTGCTGTTCTGGCTTCTGAGAAAAATCAAGCAGAGACTCATACTCAGAACACCACAACCAAGCGTCCCCCACGATTTGCAGCTACAGACGGCAGCCCATCTCTAGCCTTTCTAAAGCTAGTCCCTCACCTGTGCACTCACCCCACCCTCTGTCCTATCCAAGCACATCACTTCAAGTATTCAGCAGTATTTTTCACTTCAACTTTACCATGTTAGCATATAAACTTGCTATTATCCACCCCCCAAAATAAATCCTTTTGATCTCCATTTCCCTTGCTAGCTACTTATGCCATCTTTTTAAAATTTTTATTTTATTTCTTTACTTATTTATGTATTTGAGAGAGGACATGATAAAGCGCATGAGCTGGGGGAATAAGTAGAGGGGGAGGAAGGAGCAGACTCCCTACTGAGCAGGGAGCCCAATGCAGGGCTCAATCGTGGAAGAGTCCTTGGATCGTGACCTGAGCCAAAGACAGATGCCCAACCAACTGAGCCACCCAGGCGCCCCTACTTCCACCATCTTTTTAATTTGAAGTATGATTAACACACAGTAAGATGCACATTCTAAGGGTTTGGGTTTGTACGTCATCATAACTGTCTAAACCCATGTAAACACCACCCAAATTGTAGAGCATCTCCATCACCCAAGATGAAAGTTCCTTCGTGCCCCTTTTCAATCAATTCCACTTTATCCACTCAGACCACCACTGATCTGATTTATAGAACTAGGGGTAATTATGTGTCTTCTATAGCTTCATAGACATGGAGTCATCTAGAACGTTCTGCGTATCTGGCTTCTTTTGCTCAATATATTTGATATTCACCCATGTTGTTGCACGATACTGGTTGTTCACGCCTTTTTATTCTTTATCCTCTAGTAATATTTCATTATGTGATTCCACATTCTGTTTACTCATTCGGCTGTCGGTAGACACACGGACTGGCTTCCGTTTATATTATGACCAAGGCCACAGTGAACACTCACATGTCAGTCTTTCTTGAGACTGGTTTGTGTTGGATAAACATACTCACTGAGGGAATCTGGGTTAAATGCCCTGAAAAAGTCATCTGTTTTTAAGTTTCAGAACTAGCAAAAGCACAGGAATACCTTTGCCCTAAGGACATTAAACTGTTCAATCAAATGCCCTGCCACTAGGAATGCAAAGCTCTTCACAGCTCTGAAGTGTTTGGGAGAAGTGCAGAACTCCTTTCTTGATCCCTAAATATGACACCAAACAAACATTCTTTCCATTCTTTCCTATCCTCACCCTACTAACACTCTGTGCCTACTGTGTTTGGGACTGGGTGTGAGTAAGAATTGCTCAGGGAACTTCTAGCATAGAATTGGAAATTAGACAGGAAGGACAGCAGTCCAATACTCTCAGTGCAAGAATAAAAATATGTCCCAAGTAAAATGCTGCCCAAGAAAAAGTGGATCAAATGACTGAGACACAGGAAGGCACAGTGACTAAGAGCACAGACCCAAGGGCCACACAAAGGTCAAATCCCAAGGTCATTGTTTACAGCCCTTGGGCAGGTGACTGCATCTTTGTGGTTCGATCTCCTCCAGAAATAGAGATCCAAGTGTCGACTCATAGTGTTTTTGTACGGCTCCATGTGTACAAAGCATCCAGAATGGTGTTTATACAACTTACGTGCACACCTTATTTCTCTATGCGGAGATATTAGTTGTTGTTATTAATCGTCATTACCCACAGCACCATCGCTGCCTCCTCCATTCTCCTGGAGATATAAAGAGAGTTGAAGAATTCTGAAGTCTTTAAAAAGGGGATAATGATTGCATGGAAACATGCAAGTAAATGAAACAGCAGGAACACGGGCACAATGAAGAGGCAGTGATGCACGTTTGAGGGAAAAGTCAGAGAAGCGAACTGAAATACAAAGCACGAGATAAGGCTGGGACACAGCAGATGCTGACAGGTCATGGAGAGGAATCTCATTTGACAAAGGGGAGCGGCTGACTGCAAGTCAGAAATGAGAAGCTGTATTTTGGGGCAGCTGACTGAGCACAGGGGAAGACAGGGCAAGGGGCTGTAGCATGGATGGAGACAGAGGAGTTAATGACCAGCAACAGTAAGATCTCAAAAGGGCGGCCGCAGACTGGGAAAACAGCAGGAAGAGGTCAGACCAAGAGAAAATACTGAAGAATCGACAGATTTTGGTTATTAATGAGTTGAGTGGTCAAACAGGACCCCTGGGGTTTCAGGTTAAGTGACCTGTCAGGTTAAGAGTACAAAAGTTGGAATTTTTAAGTAAAGACCATCAGCTCCATTTTGGACTGTATGGATTTGAGACTTTGTTCACAGTTTCAGGTTGAGCTTTCCAGGAAGTAACTAGATGTATAGATAGAAAAATCTAAAACTATTTTGGGTCGAGTGTATAGATGTGGGAAATATTTTCACATGTCAAGGTGGTAGTTAAGCCATGGAGGTTGATAAAATTACACACACCAATTATACAGTAAGACTAGATTCTCAAACACAAAGCTGGGGAATATAAAATTTTAAAGTTGGCAGAGAAAGAGGACAGTGGACCCTGATCACCCACCATCCATTCTGTTACCATAAATGATCAGCATATGTCAGTCATAATTCTTGTTCCCTTCTAACCTGGATATTCACGGACCCAATGAAGGGAGAAGTATGGTAGGAGACTTCTGGGAAGTTTTTCCTTGTTTGAGGAGAGGAAAGAACCTGACCTTTAATGAAATTGCTGAACAAATGCATCAACTAGATCAGAGGAGTGTACAGCTTCTAGACTTCAAGCTATGTGAGAAAATAGAGGTCTTTAATGTGTGAGCCAGACTGAGTCAGGGTTTCTGTTACTTGAAGTAGAGAACACCCAGACTGATAAAAGGTATCACTGGAGATGGAAGGAAATCATTAGAATGAAAATAGGAAGAGTATGCTATTATTGAAACCAAGAAAGGGAAAAAAGCTTCCATATGGAAAGACAAGCACAAGAAATATGATCCAGTCCATGAATCATTTGTACATTTGATTATCTTATCGATATATAGTTCCATATACATCAACATAGGCGCTCTTCCTCTTTTGATCGTTGTATTTTAGCAAAACATTACTAAGAATAATAAAAATTCCAAATATTTACTCATTCTCTCCCTAAAGTCTAACCTGATGCCTGTTGTTATGTAAGTCTGCAGGAGGATAAATAGAAACTGGTTCCAATAAAGTGTGTAATTTTAGGCTTCATTTTAAGAATCTGATCAGTTATATTTTTAATTAGTTACTACAGGAGATGGCCTCTCAGTTACCTTCAAAAGAGACACACTTTAAAATGTAGGAATCTTGGTGCGTCTGGGTGACTCGGTTGGCTAAGAGTCCGACTCCTGGTTTTGGCTCAGGTCAAGTGATCTCAGAATCATAAGATCAAGCCCCGTATTGGGCTCTGTGTTCAGGGCAGAGTCTGCTTGAGACTGTTGGAGACTCTCTGGCCCCTCTCCCTTCGCCCCTCCCACCCCACGCATTCTGTCTAAATAAATAAATCTTTAAAAAATAATAAAGTGAAATGCGGGAATCTTGCCACTTGTGTCACGATTTCATATTTCTAAGTACTTCTACTTAAAGTTAATGTTATGTATAACATAGATTTGACATCATAAATACATAGATAGCCTAATGCAAACAATGACCTTACCATTCTAAAACATCACCACAAAAAAAGATTAATTCTACTGGGATGAGCAATCTACAAGCCTAGATTCATCTAGCTTTAAAGGAACTAAGAAATCTTAATGCTTTGTCCAAAGAATCAGAAATAGCAGAAAGCAGAAAGAAACCTGTTCCTCATTCTTTTGTAAGAGAGAGAAACCACTATTTCCTATAAGAAATATCCACAACGTGGCAAAAGGTTTGCATCAACAGCAAATTGCAATAGTCTTGTAGTACAGACCGATGGGGCAATTTTAAGAAGTTCTATCTAAAGCTTTACAAGCCAAAACTAACACTGAAATGTCAATTCCTATAAAACTATACTAAAACCCCTAAGGTTAAGATTTATGCCATGGTTGTAGAACCTTACTATTCAAAGTGTGGTCTGTGGACCAGCACCATTGACACTGCCTAGGAGCGTGTGGAAAAGCATATCTGTAGCTTCCACCCAGACCTACTGAATCGGAATCTTCATATTGACAAGATCCTTAAATGCTGGTAGACACATGACAGTTTGAGAAGCGTAATTCTGGAATATTCTCCATTTGACCTCTTGCTTAAGTTCTCATGGAAATAATATGGAAGCCCATGACTCACGATAGCTCATCTAAAATTCTAGTGCAGTGCTCAGTTGTTCATTATGCATGAGGGGTTCCAGCAAAAAGCAAAAGTCCAACAGTCTGATTCAAAATCAAACGATAATAGGACAGCTAACTTCTTAGGAAGTACTCTGAAAAACACTGGGTGTGATTTTTAATACTCAGATTAAAAGAGAAATCCTATAATCTTACTGCAAATTCCAATATGGTAGAGGGAGGAGAAGGAAAAATAAGTTTGCAATTGTATAATTATAACATGCAGTGGGGCAAAGACTGTTAAGGCTCAGAGAGGCAACCGTTAGTTATGATTCTTTAGAAGACTCCAGAGACTTGTCTTTAATAATTAACTTATCTTTGCAAATCCCTGTTCCAAAAGGCATGTAATAGGTGTTCTTATAACTGATGTAATCTAATTGAGGACAGATCCCCCAGTGTATCCCTGTTTCACTTTTTTTTCCTTTCTTCCCCACCTCTCAGCCCTGTGATTTCAACAGCAAAATTGCCTGCTCTTATTTAAAAAAAAAAAAAAAAAAAAAATTTTTAAGCAAACTCTACCCCTCTCCCGGCTCAAAACAAATCATCGTTAAAAACAAGCAAGGCAAAATTAAAGGTATTCTACTCCCTACTTCTTTATAATTATGATATCTTCATAATTAGAAATGTGCACCATATTCCATCTCTGGGGAAATCTAATCTGCTCATTTTCTCTCCAAAATGACTTTAAGAAGGAAATCTTCCATATGAACATTAGCTTTCCTTTTTTATTGTAGCTAAATTTATTCAATTTTAATTACTCTAAAAGCAAGACAATCTTCCTTCCAAAATAAAAGACATGTTGCACTCCTATTTGATATCTCTTGTACAATATCTTGAGGCGAAAAAAAAAAAAGATCATCCTAATTTACAAGGGAGAAAAACGCAAGGCAAAGTAAGGTTGAACTGTTTGGCTAGCAGGTAGCTCAGACGTAGATGAGGAATTGGGTCTGGGTCTCCAATTTCTCATCCATTTGTACCACATCTTCCCTCGTCATTTACAAACATTTAGAGAGACTACCACAATGTTCTCTTTTGAGAAACGACTTCACACAGGAAGAATGTTTTTCTCTTTGAATACAACACAGGCTTTGAGGAAAAAAAGAAAAACCGTCCAAGTGATTTGAAATAAATGTGCATCTGATATCAGTTCTCTCGATGGCATTCTCAGAGTGGTTGGTGGTCACCCTCGTATCTACTTACACTTAAAAATCCTCAGTCCCAAAGGCCAACAATAGATAACCTACAAAACACAGTCCTAGGAAGCCCCATGGACAGAGTTTGCTCTTCTGAGTTTGTGATCAAAACGAACATAACCACACGTAAAGCAAAATCCTAGAGGGGGACTCAACACATGCATGACCAATCTTGTAAACTTTGGGGGGTTTTTTGTTTTGTTTTGCTTTTGCTTTGGTATTCCTACACACAGCTCTCGAGGTTCTTCTAAAGAACAGTGACAAAGCTCCTTTGCTTGGGATTTTGTGTCATAATATTCAGCTACTAAAAATGTTCAGTTAATTAGCACGGCAGACATCGATTTTAAATTCCGAAGTGCAGGTCCCCTTCACAGCTTGAACAAACTACTCAGGTGATTCTGCTGCCCGGCCCTAAATCCCAATACAGGGATCAAGATGTACCAGGCAAAGCACAACAAACTCAGCAAGACAAAATATGGCTGCCGGAAGTGAGCAGGAAGATGCCACCCCCTGGAACTCAGACAACAGAAACTTCAGCAGCTCTCAGTAAGACAAGAAAATTTTAAAGATTTTATTTATTTGACAGAGAGACAACCAGAGAGGGAAAAGCAGACTCCCTGCTGAGCAGGGAGCCCAAGGCGGGGCTCGATCCCAGGACCCCAGGATCATGACCTGAGCGGAAAGCAGAAGCTTAACAACTGAGCCACCCAGGCGCCCCCATAAAACAAAATATTTTTTAGAGGTTTTATCTGCAGTTGTGTCTTCCCCTCATGGGAGCATTCGTTATCACCATCAGACTCCTGACAATCCCCCTACAATCCCTACCTCCAAACTGTGTCTCGATCCCTTGGCTCCTCTAGTTTTTTTCCTAAGCTTCTTGCCCATCTTCACCTCTCTTCATCCTCACCTCCTTTGTCCTTGAACTGTCAGGCATGTCTAGTCTCCATGTGGGATTCGGACAGCTGTTCCTCGCACTCCTGAGCTATTGTAGCTCAAGGAGAATTTCCTAAGAAAAGACTATTTACAAAGCACTGTTTGTGATCTGCAGCTCTTTAAATATGTTGAATCTGGGTATATTACCGCTTTGCAGAGAGGATGTGGGAATAAAACCGCAAATCTGAGGTTATCTTATTTTCATATTTAACAATATATTTTGCAATGCACACATAAACTCTTTTTTTTTTTTTTTTTTTTTTTTTTACAGATTTTATTTGACAGAGATCACAAGCAGGCAGAGAGGCAGGCAGAAAGAGAGGAGGAAGCAGGCTCCCTGCAGAGCAGAGAGCCCGATGCGGGACTCGATTCCAGGACCCTGGGATCATGACCTGAGCCAAAGGCAGAGGCTTTAACCCACTGAGCCACCCAGGCGCCCCACACATAAACTCTTATTCAACATTCTAGACCATTCCATTTTCTTTAACCGGCTTGCCTGATGTTGCCAGGTAGACTGTCATTCAAAAAACTAGTTATCACTGTATGCCATTAAAATACCAAATTTCAATGTGGCCAATAAAATATATTTATAGAAAGACCACTATAGCCATGTTAAGGATAAAGAGTAGAAGCATTTCACACTAACCCAATGAGAATGATGGATTTCAATGCATATATGCTTGTCATAGCAAGTGTTGTCAACAATCTAGTCACGTCACCTTCTCAGTCACAGCAGAGCAGAGTGGCAGGACTTCTGACTACTGCTCATTTATTCGTTGTTATATTCCAAGTCCCTGTTACACGGTCCTCCAGGACGTTGCAAGCGGGGCAGATTAAGACACATTCCTGCCCTCACAGGGTCCAACGGCCTAGATATGTTTATAAAAATTAATTAGTCAGGATCCCAGTTACCTGACAAAAATAAATAGTCTCCTTCAAAAAGGTCATGAATAAAGCCAACCAAATTATTTCTGCAAAGTCACAGGACTTTTAGACCATGCAAAAGGAAATTTAGTTATCTCCTGCCCGTGAGTAGCATTTATCAGTCTTCCATACAGAATATCAGAGGACGTCGTGTTCTAGTTACGTACACGTTTCTATACACATGTTTTCATAAACAGAAAGGAAAAGATACTAAAAAGCTCACCTCTTAAAAACCGCACAATTCATGAGACACCAGACATGTCCTAATCAAGGAGTCAAACAAATACCCAAATTGTATCAATTTGGTTTGACCTTTTCGGTCCAGATTAAAGCGTGAGAGACATGGAGGAAAAGCACCAGTTTAATAAAGGCTACTTAAAACAAAACGTTGTCCCAAGGCTGGTATGTCTTGCTCCCCTGTGCTCAGCCTGCAGTGCGCAAGTGTGGTCTATAGAAGCCCGGCTCTGAGAGCATCTGAACACTACAGTTCTGAGGGACTAGTTCAAAGACAGTAAAACTCGGAGGTTGGCCCAGTTAAGAGGAATATTTTCTCAATTTATTGTCTTATTAGTAAAAAGAAAAAAATCTCAAATACATATAACATATACAGGTTGCATCATTCATCAGTGAAGCTAAGCAATGGGCACACTGTGGCTACCAACATAAAAGCACTCGCGTTTGGGCCACACTGCTCACAATCCCTCCCACAAGGACACCCACTGAATTCGTTTAAAGAATTCAGAAGTCTCTTTCAGAAGCATCTAGATTAACTAAAGGCTACCTGTTATAAAACAGACAACTGTATCATTAATCAGAAACAAGAGAGCTTGACTAAATTACCCTAGTTGCTGCTGCATCCCTGATGGACAGAAAAATCTACACTGATTTTTCTGCTTGATTTACCTGCCGGTAACACAGCATTAGAGAAAGGAAAGGAAGGTCAAGCCTTGCATTGTGCGATCAGAGTAGTCCCCAGAAGAATGATCCCGGACCCCCACTCTCCTGTCCACCCCCTATGCCTGTCCCCCAAATCTGTCTTGTGAACTAAATTTTCACCACGAGTCTTATTCATCTGGATTTGGTAAACTGAACTTGGGGAGGGTGGTGACACATCAAGCAGCTGCCAATCACATGTATGGAACCGCTAATGAATCTTGTAGCTTTTTTTGGAGACCACTAGCTAAGCATGATGAAGAAACAAGAGTTTTGATTTGTGGGAAGGAATTGGGAATATATTTGAAACACAGATAAACTGAGGATACCAGATACCTTGTTCACAGAAAAAAAGTTGGGGGGAGGGGGTTGGTAATACAGAAGTGGTGGGAAAGCTCCAAAAGCTACTCAAGAGTTCACCATCCCCCAGGCCCCACCAGCACAGGAAGTGCAGGCACTGGGAACTCACACCTGAAACCAGAGCAGGCCCAGAGCATTCCCACAGAGGGTAAGGGGATTCCCAGCACTGACACAACTGGGATAATTTGCAACACAGAGCCCCAGGCCCTGCCCCATACCCACTCAATCGAATCTCTACCAGTGAATTCAAGGAATCTACATTTTATAACAAGTACTTCAGGTGATTCCTACAGTGCCAAAGTTCGAAAACCACCGCTCTAGAATGTTTTAGCACCTTTTCTTGAAGGACTAATCTAGTCAACTTGAAGGCTCTCTGCACACATATGTAATATAGCACCTCTCAATTAGATAATTGACTGTGGCAATTTTATCCCTTTACTAAGCAAATATTACTATTTGAAAATGCTATCTACCTTGAGAGATGCAAAGACTATATAAATATTCTGCCTTCCAGGACTTTACATTCTCAATTTAATTATGTAATCATTTGGGGTCACTATGAAGAGGCAATGAAGAACACCATTTTTTTTTTTAAAAAGTAACATTCAAAATTATTATCAATACATGAATTCTCTGCAAGTCCAGATCAATACATTTCTGAGACCTCTGACTTACAGTAAGCCAAGAAGGAACGGGTTGGGGAGGGCAGGGCATTGAGAGCAGGCAGGAGGTGAGGGGAGAGGACAGAGTTTAGATATCAGTGCTGAACACTCCTTCTAATCTACATCCTAGAAGACTGCAAACTATATTACAGCGAACTCCCTTTCTCAAGGAGAGTGCATTCTCCTTTCCATATCCTAAACCTTAGTGCTGTCAAAGGAGGATATAGCTCTTCACCAAAGGGGGAGCACTTCAAAATGAAGAGTAGTCCTTTAGGGGCGCCGGGGTGGCTCACTCAGGGTTAAGCGGCTGCCTTCGGCTCAGGTCATGATCCCAGGGTCCTGGGATCAAGCCCTGCATTGGGCTCCCTGCGCAGCGGGGAGCCTGCTTCCTCCTCTCCCTCTGCCTGCCTCTCTGTCAAATAAGTAAATAAAATCTTAAAAAAAAAAAAAAAAGTAGTCCTTTAGAGGAGGACATGTTTCAGATGTTGTCCTGGATGACTATAGAAGATCTTAACTCCACCAAAATGATAAACAGAAAATGCTTATCTAGAACTTTTGGCTAGCTAGGAAGCCTCAAGCATGAGCTGTCCATAACCCAAGCACCAGAGCTGAGTTCACGTGATCACAGCCATAATCAAAATGCTCCGAACACAAAATGCAAACACTTACTCTTCCTTCATTAGAACATACCACACTAGCAAAGAGAAGGCAAGAAGAACCCTCTAAATTCAAAATAGGTTCTGAAAAGTGGAGAGTTCATACAGAAGAGAACACAGAGCTCCAGAGTTACACAGACCTGACTTATATCCTGTATCTTCCCTCTTCTAGTAGCGTGACCTTGGGCTGCAGTTTCTTCATCTGCGAAATAGGATAATAATGGCACACACTACACAAATATCTACATAAACTATTTGGCAGAATAGTTGGCCCTAAAGAAGGCTCTCTGTTAACTAATATAATAAACTGCAACCTTACTGGTTCATCAACATATTAGAAATTACATAGGCATGCTTAAGTATGTAGCCTTATATATGTAACTTTATATATTTGGAAGTTCATATCCATTTTTACTCAAGTGTTAGTCTGCAAACAGGCTGATTGAGTTTCTGTTGACATGCTGCTCTTCAAACTTATTAAATTTCATTTTTATTATTAGAGGTCTTTGACATACAAAGAGCAAATTTTTGAATAAATAACTATCATTTGTCAAAGAAACCAAAAAACAAGGGAGTCCAACTTATAGATCTGATAGCATTCACTATGAAGGTTTTAAAGGGAGCAACTAGTTACCATCAATAGTGAAAGAGCAGTGATGACATTCTTTGATCATTTCCTACATATGAGAACTAAGAAAGCTCTTATGGGAACTGCCTCACTAAATCCGCATAACAATTAAGGTCTAAAAAAACAAAAAAACAATTAAGGTCTATTATCACCATTTTACAGATCAGGAAACTAGGGCTTCTCACAAAGTCATGCAAATTTTCTGAGACCACATGCAAGAACAGCAATCTGGATCTACCCTAGGTGAAGCTGAAGCCCGTGTTCCTGACCAGCAAGCTATACTGCTTAAAATTAGAAACTGAAGCTCCGTATCTCCAAATCTACTGCTTATTCCATGAGCTATGGAGGCCAGGATAGGCACTATCAATATAATGGAGCTTATTAGAAACTAGAGTCAAAGGACTTTCCATTCTCCTTTTAGAGTCTCCCCACTTCTACTATGAGACTAGGCCATCATAAGCATCTAATGACATTTCCCTTGTTCCCCAAGTGTCCAGTGCCCCATGCAATATTTCCAGATGAGATGCCCATCTAAGGTTAAAACATTCCTCTGATGGTACCCACTGGAATTATCATTTGGTTGGGTGACAGTGAGTCTTCTGTTATCCTTCTATTACGCATTTTGAAAAAGCCCATAAAGAATGATTCTGAAAGTGAGAATTTCATACGTTATGACTAGAAGTAGAAGAGATACTGAATTAAAATATCAAAATAAGGGCAACAGAATGGATCTACCAGAGTTTGGAAGCAAACCAAATACTCAACATGTTTTCTTGTGATCTATTTTATTCCTAAGTGATATGTTTTAGATATTCATCCAAAACCTAAACACATGAACTTTAAATGTAGCAATGGTAGAAAAACCTTGATGAACCAAGATCCAAGTGGCAAGCGCATGTCACTCAAAGCTCTCTATAGTGTGAAGATATCCGCTCAAAACGTGGCAGTGTGTAGGCAGCAGTTTCCATCTGACTGGTTATTTACAGTTTATGACAAATATGGGGAGCGCAGTTTTCTTTATGCATGGTCAAACTGAGAGACATTAAGGGTCCACTCTGCTTCACATATTTCAGGCATCAATTACTTAAAGTTGACTACTCCCTCTAAAGGATTTAATTACAATAAAGACATAATGAGAAGGAAAATGCAATTTTTTTTTCTGAAAAGAAATTACTTTTAAATATACACAGTAAGTTAGAGAACTAATTGATGGTTACCAGAAGGGAGGCGGGTAGAGATATGGATGAAATAGGTAATGGGGATTAAGGGGTACACTTATCGTGATGAGCACTGGGTAATGTATGGAATTGTTGAATCACTATTTTGAGTACCAGAAATTAACACTATGTTATTGATGCTGGAATTAAAATTAAAGCTTTAAAAAATTATAGTAGGATGTCCACTTGAAGAATGGACTGAAATATAGTTACTAAAAAAGTGTGGTTGAGATACTGAGAGCATCTACCAAGGCATCATCTATGAAGTATTCTCATTGGAAATATTGCAACTGAATATAGTCAATCCTTTAGATCCAACTTTTAGTTTATAAGTATTGGGGGAGTAGAGGGATGAAAGTAAAGGACACCAGCAAAAAGAAACCAGAAAAATGGAGAGTACAGAATATTCTATAGGATGCTTGACAAGTTTCGTCAACAAGTCAATGGCAAGAAAAAGTAAGAGGAAGGAGGAGGCGAAATTATTCTGAATTTTAAAAAACTTTGAGTGATAAAACCAAATGCAACGAGTGGGAACTGGTTTGAACCAGATTCAAACAAACTAGTAACAGAAAGTCATTTTGAACTATATGAGAAATCTGGATATAGACTATGGTACTAGAGTCTATGAAGGAATGATTATGAGGCTTCCAGGTGTGATAATATATTAGTTATGTAAGCAAAGGTCCCCTTTCCTTGACATGCATGTTGAAGTAGTTAGGAGCAAATGACAGGTCTAAAATTTGTTTTAAAAGAGGTCATCAAACTCCTCCAAAGATAGTACAGCAAATTACAGTAAAATGCTTGCAACAGACAAATCTGTAACGATGATATTTAGAAAATTCTCTTTTGTTTATGATGAAATTCATAGTGAGAAGTTTTACTTAAAGAGACTCTAAGAATGCTAGATGTATAAAACTATTATATACTGTTTTGAATTGACATGAATTATAAAATACATTGTTGAAAATTTTAACAGGAAAGACATAAAATTATGCTTTTGAAAGAACTGACATTTTACTCAAATTCACTTATATCATTTGATTAAAAGTTTGTTAAATGTTAATTACTTGTTTTGCCCACCAAGATATATTTTCCTTTAGTTTGTCTTCAACATTTTAATACATGAGGTTTAATCATTGCTTAAATTAAGTATTAGCTATTCTCGGAACACTGCAAGGGAAATGCAACTAAAAGTTATTGTCACGATTATGAATTAAACCTTACATTTACTGACATTTCCAAACTCAGAGGTAGCTATTTGCTATGCCATATATATAGTTACTGAGGATGAAAATCTGTCACAGTTAGAGTCAGGGCCCAGAGGTACAGTAAATGTCCTAATTATCTCCCAACTCCAACTCACTCACAATCTTCCAGTTTCTCTTAGATGCCAAGATTTAATATGTACATCGGAAAACTCTGAAATGACTTAGAATTTCTAGAAAAAAATTCTTTCAATTTAATGAAATTTTAACTTCGTGTTTTCCAACCATAGCTGAAAAATATATTCTATTTATTTATTTGACAGACATCACAAGTAGGCAGAGAGGCAGACAGAGAGAGAGTGAAGCAGACTCCCCGCTGAGCAGAGAGCCTGATGCGGGGCTCAATCCCAGGACCCTGAGATCATGACCTGAGCCAAAGGCAGCGGCTTAACCCACTGAGCCACCCAGGCGCCCTGAAAAATATATTCTAATTCCAAACAGATCAAGTAATCTATCTTGGCATACACAGTGAAAAGGTGAAGGTCACTTGGAATAGGTTCACACCTGTCCAGTCAGCCCTCAAAAATAAAGTGCTTCTACAGACCCCTGGCTCAAGTTCATCCAATTAAGTAATTATTCTATTCGGAGTAGATCCTAAAATCCGTTCCTCAGAGGGCACAGCAGAGCATAAAAGAAAATGGGTGATTACTTCAGGTTTCCAAACATAAACACTAAAACTGATGAGAATGCTCACTGACCTAGCAAAAATTCAAATATAATTATTTCCTTCTCAGCCAGTGGCATTATTTGAATGATAAAGGAAGTCACTGTCCTGCCATAAAGGCCACCAAAATGATTCAGCTCCTATAAGAAGAATAAATCGGTCAACATCAGAACCATTTACGGGAGAAGCAGCACACTGCAGACAGAAGTCACGCCAGGAGATTTCAGAGTTCAGAGATTTCAGATTTCAGAGCTCTGGAAAGCTCCCCCAACATCAGTAACTTGGGCTATTCCTGAATTTCTAATAAAGAGAAAGACACAGACGGTGCATTGCTAGGACATAAGATGATGCAGTACGAACCATATACTCCAAACAAACACAATTTACCGATATGTTAAGGTATCTCCAAGCTGCTTGGAGGGTTCTAAAGAACACTTGATTTCCCCGAAGACCAAAGACTCTGGACTGCTGCAGCTCAGTGAAGCAGGCATGATTCTGCTTCTAATTAGAACTGAAAACTTTTGACCAGGAATGCCCTAGTGAAATCCATGAGAGTAGGAACTGATAATATGACATTTACAGGTCCAAGCATAATGTCAGTTGAGACTGATTTCTGATAAACAAAATATTAATAAAACTTACAACATACAAGATGAAAGGTTTCAGAAGTCTGAGATTCATGACTAATTCTCTCAAGGCTTCATTTGTGAAAGTTCTGTTTTTAGGTCCTATTTTTTTTTTTCAAGGATATTTCTCATTACTACTAAAATAAGTTACATTGTCCATGGTAAGATAATATTCTACTTATTTATAAAGCAGAGGTCTCCTATTTGTGATATGTAAAAGATAACATCTCACGGAGAACATAACCGCCATTAGAAAAATGAGATTTATTCTCACATCCATCTAGCATTTAGAAATTGGGTGTTCAAAGTGTCAGATGTATAAAACTTGGTGCTTTCAGAGGAGATTTGTCTTCTCTTAAAGTAATCACCCCCAAAGATTAATGTCACAGCAGCATAACATCTAAGAATTAGTAGGAATCATCTTCAAATAGCTATCATCTAAACATACCCTCCTAGACAAAAAAATAAAATTGATCAGCATTTGCAATCCTTTTAATGTTAACCCCCACTGGAATAAAATTTCTAAAGGTAATGATAATATTTCTATTCTCTTATCCTTGATGAAGCTATAAAACGACCGATAAATTCAGGTACTTTCTATGGCAACATGAAAATATACTTATGCATATTTCTGGAAAAAATTCTGTATGGACTATTTGTTTTCTCATGATAAAAACACCAATAACCCACCAAGAATTTATATTTATTTTTTTAAAGAATTTATATTTAAATAACTTTTTTTGTCTAATTTTAGTCAGAGTGAAAAAATAATTAATTCTCAACAAAAAGAAATGGCAAGTGAACTGAACCACCAATTTAAAAAAAAACCACAGAACTGTCACTAGACTTGTAACTCTTAGAAATTATCAATGGAAATATATAAAGGATTTAGCTATAACAGTCTTATAATATTAAAAAGCTATTTAATGCTCCAAAGGTCTTAAATGACAGTATATCTTTGCAATAGTGAATCGAATAGAAATTCATATTCCTATTCAGCTTAAAATGCCTTTAGATTCCTTTCTAAATATAGAACTAATATTCAAACATCTACCTAGTAAATACAGTCTTCAAATATTTAAAAAGAAAACTCCAATTATACTTCTTTGATTTAGAACTTTGAGTTCCAAAAAAGGAATCTAATAATACTCTAGTCCTCAGGCAACTATTAATTTAGTGTTTTACTTTGGCTGGGACTTTAGACCCTTCTCTGTCAGGCTAGAGTTTCTTTTCTTGAGCTACGCAGACCATCTAGTACATTACATTACCGTAGCATCACGATACTCTAAATTTCATTCCAACCTGACCATATATGAAATACAATGCACAGTGATAGAGATTCATTTAAAATACCAACACCACCAAATGATTTCAGGTTTTTTTGTTTTGTTTTTATTCTCAATTGTCGTCCAGAAAGCACATCCAAGAGGCCTGCAAAGTAAATCTCATTTTTTATTCTTTTAGCAGTGCCAACTAGAGATGCTTATTAAACCAACGCAGCCACTTTTGTTAGGAGGGGGAAAGGAAGAGGGTCCCCAGCTTGGTATCATGAGGGATGGTTAAAATGAACACCACACACTTACCATCTCTCTCAGAACATACACTCCAAGAGTATCCACAGTACCTGCATCTCAGTGGGTTTTTTTAACTGCCTCGTTGAGGTTTAGTCCATAAAATGATAGCACGAGGAAAAGACAGACAGGAAGCATAATGAGCAACGCCCAATGCCATGTTCACTTACCTACAAAAAGAAAGAGCAAAGGTTTAAAAGGCTCTAATCACAACTATCTCCCCACATGTCTACTAATTAGCTTTGACTTAAAGCAGATTATGCGATAGAGAAAAAGACAAATATAACCTTGAGTCCTTTAATAACAACATTTGAAAACAGACGGTCCCTCCTCCCATGGACAAACTAGGACTTCTTTAGCAGACACGAGATGACTGGATACAGAAGTGGAGTCATTATTTTCTTTATGATGAGTTGGTAAGTCAATTCCTCTACAGTGTGGTGACGAGCAGATATGGCAGTAGAACAGTGAGAGACACAGCAATAGCTCGAGATCTGGAGGGTGTCTCCCCAGGCAGGCTCTAAGGATTATTACTAGATCAGTTGCAGCTCTCTCTTCATAGGGTAAAATGGTGCTAGTTATTGCTAGGATTTTGCCAATGATCTCCTAGGCAACTGACAGCTTAAAAAGCCATAAATAGAGCAGCAAACACCATCAATTTGCCCTTATCCACTTCAGGGTACATATCCGCAGGAGCACGTTTTAGCATGAGCACTCATCTTGACCCGAAGCATAGGGAATGTCTAAAATACGGATGCACCAAGGACACCGAACTAGCAGTGGGGAAAAGGAACCTAAATAAATGAGCTAGTTCTCTATTCCTGAACAGTAATAACAGCTAATATCCGGGCTAGTCTCACGTGCCAAGTACCAAAGCATTGTACATGCACAAACTCATTTTATTTTTTAAAACAAGTCTTTGAGGGAAGAACTGGTATTATTCTCATTTCCTGTCCATCAGTAAGTTAAGAAACAAGAAATTTCAAAAACTTGCTCAAAGCTGCATGGCCAGGAGTGACAAAGCTAGAATAAAGAGATGTATTTTCTATTATCATCAACTCAGATTTCACAGATTCCTGAGTCAAGACATCAAGTTCTGGGGCACCTGGGTGGCTCAGTGGGTTAAAGCCTCTGCCTTCGGCTCGGGTCATGATCCCGGGGTCCTGGGATCGAGCCCCGCATCAGGTGCTCTGCTCAGCAGGGAGCCTGCTTCCTCCTCTCTCTGCCTGCTTCTCTGCCTACTTGTGATCTGTCTGTCAAATAAATAAATAAAATCTTTAAAAAAAAAAAAATCAAGTTCTTTCCCTCCTGGGATTCATTTTGACATATTACTGAAAGAATGAGGAAGTCTGTAGTTGTGCACATCAGAAAACATCACAATGACAATACGGTTTTACAGCTGTTTTCTGTAAGATAAAGAACATTATTCCCTTAGAATGAAATATTAACAATACAACCTTGATAGAAATAAAATGCTTCTATGGATCAGAGTTTGCGAGTATCAAATCATTATCTGTCCTTGGACTGGTTCTGTAAAACTGGCCTCACGAAAGAGCCTTCAGGGATTGTTCACAGAATCGATACTTGGTATATTAAATGGCATATAATAGATCCATAACAGGAGGGGCGCCTGGGTGGCTCAGTGGGTTAAGGCTCTGCCTTCAGCTCAGGTCATGATCCCAGGGTCCTGGGATTGAGCTCAGCGGGGAGCCTACTTCCCCCTCTCTCTCTGCCTGCCTCTCTGCCTACTTGTGAACTCTGTCAAATAAATAAATAAAATCTTTAAAAATACATATATATATGTGTGTGTGTGTGTGTGTGTGTGTATATACACACATATATATATATATCCATAACAGGACCTTTCTTAGTCAAAGGTGTCTTACTTCCTTTCAAAGCACCCCTATGTGCTTCCCCCACTGCGATAGCTATTCCTCTATTTTCGGAACCCTTTTTTGAAGTTATATCAGACATAGGAATTCTATAAGACAATGGTCTCATTACTTTATGGTAACATTTTTTACTAAAAACCGTATTACTTGATGGGAATAGTCCTTTACCTAGTGCCAAATAACATTTTCAAAAATGAAATCCACCCTTACAAAGTATGTCCATTTATTAAAGTTATCATCCAGATTAACAGGCGGGTAGGCAGACGATAATTAAAGCTGTACACATGTATCTAGATATCATGGCAAGTTATCTCTGGGACAAGCATAGTACTTTCTAGAATGAAGATTATGAAGGTAAAATAGGTCTTTGAATTCCCTAGTGTGCATGTGGTTTTCTCCTCCACTAACGTCCTTCTCATTGAGGCCAATCACAAAAAGGACCTAATTCAATTGATAGTCATTATCTACCATGTGCCAAGTATGAGGCTAAGCATTTTTATACATCAGCTGAATGTCCCTTGGCAAAAATCCTCTTTACAAAATTATTCTTATTTTATAGCTAAGGAAAGAGAGACTTAGAAATGTAGAATGAAAGGCCAAGAGCTAACATGGCCATTCACTGGGATTTGACCCCCAGGTGTCTAGACCATAAGACATTCTCTAGACCATCTTCCTCCATCTAGCTGCAGGACTGACCATCTGCTCTTTATAAGGACAATGTGAGACAGGGATCTATTGAGTGGGAACATTTTTCATGAAAAGGGAGAAAATAACATTCATCAGGCCTAGTCGCCTTCTGTCTTAGGATTTGTATTTTAGATCTCTGTCCTACTCAAATTTACTATTCTGGATACTACCTGAATGCTCTGGAGAGAAATTAGACCTGTATGCTCACATGCCACTTCTATTTGAAACAGAAATTATCGAAATTGTCCCAACTTTATCTTGTCTCTTTTGTGCCCTAAATTTGTTAGCAAGAGAAGGCTAACCACTGACAAAAGTCTGGGGTGGGTATTTTGTCACTATGGCTCTAACTTCCACTACTGGGGAATTAGAGCGGGTATCGGACAGGAAAAGGAATCAGACTAAGGAATAAAAAAAGCAGCTTCAAAGGTTGTGTTTTTCATGAATTCCACAAGACTAGAAGGTAATTGTTGTGATACAAGAATAGCACTAATGAAACCTGTGCCTCACTGTGCTAAAAAAATGTTCCATTCTGGAATTGCAGAATAAAAGCTATTAGCAGCTAGAAGATGGAGGTTTAGTGCATCTTAGAGAGATTATCTTCAATACAGGAGTGGTTTTATGCAAATCGCTATTCATGTGTCTCAGAACCTTATTTTCAAAGCATTTGCAGATGACGACACATGGCTTCAGCTCCTTATGCACATTCAGAAGACCTCAACTCTGCAGAATATTGGAATGATAAACCCTGCCTGCCCCAGTACCAGACTGCTTCCCTGCTTTTTACCTGCCACTTCCCCTCCCGTTCACACAATCATCGGCAGCACAGAGGTGAAGGACACTTTTTTTCTTAACAGCAGGAGACTGTGCAAATTGAGTACAGACTGGTTTCCATTCTAAACAAGGATTCAAATGTTCCTGGTAGTGACAGCATTTCTGAGATACTTAAAGGTCTTGACCCTCAGTGTAAAGAAGTCTTGGGCATAGACCTACTGAGTCAAGACTGAAACAGCCAGCCTGGAATGATCTATGCTGGGGAAGCATTAGCAGCACTCCACGTAGAGCAGAGCGTGTCTATCTTCATTGTGGGTGACACCTGGGGACCTCCTCCTTCATGCGCACAGATACAAGTCACTGGTTTCAGAGAACTCTCACCTTTGCCATCAGTTCAAGTAAGTACCCCATGCAGACATCAGTCTGAATCTTTTCCTGTGTAGAAAAAGGTCATCTTCACCCCCACAGAGACAGGGCAATAAATAAAGACAAAAAAATGAAAAAACAAGAATCGAATAGGGTTGTTTTGCACCAGTTTTCTTAGTGTAGTGATTAGAAATGAACACGCACACTCCGATCTTGAGCTCTTTTTGCCCCCAACATCAAGCAGTGCAATATTTCTTGGAATTTTTTTTTAACTAAAGAATAAAAAATTCTGAAAGGAAGTATTTATCCAATTAATGAAAAAACCCTACTGGTTTTAAATGTTAGAGTTACCCCTGAGTGGGAAAGTGTCATACCATATATGCCAGGGATTATTTTCACACTGAGGAAATAGAAAAAAGATCTTTCCATGGGAGAAAGGAAAATTCTTAAGCAAAATCAATTATTCATTGCAACACAAGGAAAACAATTTTGCTGCTGGCCTAGGATGCTATCAATAATTTCCTAGCTGTAGACATTCTTAGTGTCCTAATTTAATGGGAAGATGATTCTTTCATAGATTTCTAACAATCTAGAAGAACGGTTCTTTAGGGAATTGAATTTTATATAACAATATTACTGACTACAGTTTTGATGCAAACAAGAGAAATATCAGACTTAAGAAAACTGTTATTTGAGACACGTGGATGGCTCAGTCGGTTAAGCGTCTGCCTTCGGCTCAGGTTACATACGATACCAAGGTCCTGGGCTCCAGTCCTGCACTGGGCTCCTTGCTCAGTGGAGACCCTGCTTCTCCCTCTCCCTCTGCCTCTGCCTGCCACTCCCCCTGCTTGTGCATGTTCTCTCTCTCTTTCTCTCTGAAAAATAAGTAAAATCTTTAAAAAAAAAAAAAAGGGGGGGGGCACCTGGGTGGCTCAGTGGGTTAAAGTCTCTGCCTTCGGCTCAGGTCATGATCCCAGGGTCCTGGGTCCCCACATCAGGCTCCCTGCTCAGTGGGGAGCCTGCTTCCCCCTCTCTCTTTGCCTGCCTCTCTGCCAACTTGTGATCTCTGTCTGTCAAATAAATAAATTAAATATTTAAAACAAAAAGAGGGAAAAAAAGAAAACTGTTATTTGGATTTCATATATATGTATGTTAATGACCAGGTAGAGTGAAGTACTGTGGGCACAGCTGGGAAACAGTAGTCATGGTGGGCTGGCTGTATTGGGGGAGATCTGGGCAATTCACCCGAGATAAACTACAAATAGAAACAAGGAGGAACAATTATTTCCTTAATTTAAGTAATTAAATTAAATTACTTAATTAAATTAAGTAATATTTACTACTTTGTTAAAAAAATATTTACTTATTTATGTACTCAAGAGAGAAAGAACACATCAGGGGGCGGGACAGAGGGAGAGGGAGAGGCAGACTCCCTGCTGAGTAGGAGCGAGCCTGACATGGGGCTTCACCCTAGGACTCTGAGATCACGACCTGAGTGGAAGGCAGATCCCTGACCGACTGAGCTGCCCAGGTGCCCCCCCCCCCCACTTATTACTTTTCATGGCAAACATAAACTGAGGAGTTTTCTCATAACAGACTTTAGTGTTAAAAATAATAGCTGTGTCTCAATTCATGGCATAAGGACTTAAACATCAAAGAAATCTGAACTCGTTTCAAGAGGGTGCGCACATACCTCTCTTAATGTCTAAGCTAGAGGCCTGTCTCCCTCAGGAAATTGCCAATCATCGCTGGAGAGCAGCGTGTACAACTTTGTGTCTGTGGTGTCTCAAGCAACACTTGGCCCACAGGGTGTGTTCCGTAAGTGAACAAACACACATCTAGGTATGAGGTGCTATCATGGGCACAAAGATTATAAGATACGGCTACTACTCTCAAAACTTTTAAACTAGTTGGGAAGGGGTGCCTGACTGGCTCGGTCGGTGGATCATGTCATTCTAGATCTTGGGGTTGTGAGTTTGAGCCCCATGCTGGGGGGTAGTTATTAAAAAAAAAAAAAAAAAAAGCTAGTTAGGGATAATAAAGCATAAAAAACCAACTACCAGTCATGATTCTAATTTGTAAGCAGTTAACTGTTGTAAGCTCTATCATCTGAGTGTTCAGACCAGGAAGAGACCACACTCTTCTGGCCGAAGAAACCTGGAAGGTTTCTTTGAGAAAGCGAAATTCAAAGGACATAAAAACCGAAGGGGACAAGTCTTCAGAAGCTGAGGGATGTTTGGCTAAAATGGGGGTTAGTGTTAAGAAGAAGGGGGTGGTGAAAATGAAAAATGGGTCCAAATGTTAAAGTCAAATGACTTCAAACTGGTAACATACCAACCTTCCCCTAAATATGCTTTCCTGTTTGCCTTCTACATACTGTGAAAAATTAGAAACTCCATCTGTATAATATTTTAAAAGTAGTGCATAGCATTCAGGGAAGGGGAAACATTTGTTTTTTAACAGATGATCTTATGTATAGCACCAACTCAAGTAGTAGTAAGAAGTAATTATTACAGAATTAGAATAGCCTTAAAAAGTATATCTAGACTAGTCAGCAGATTGACATCATAAAAATCCCCCCCCCCCAAAAAAATGCTCATCAAGGATGATATTCAAAATTTAATTAGCTGTAAGGTTCAGGCATGAAGCAATCAAAATGGCCCCCAGAGCATTAGAATGGGGCCTGGGCTTCACCTGGTGGATTATCAGCCCCCAATTCTAGCACTGCTTTGCTCAAAATTGCCCACTATCAGATGCAAGATCAATTCAAAAAACATTTCTCTCTCTCTCTCTCTCTCTCACACACACACACACACACACACACACACCCCAAAAAAGGACCTCTAGTGCTCGGCCCGACTGCCGCACATCCGTGCATACAGACATCTGTGCAGCTGTACAATGACCAGGGAACTTGAACTCCATGTCTACCAGGCATACTGATCTGGCCTGACACCATCACCTCACATTTCTGAACCAACTTTGTCACCCACCAATCAGAATAAGGATATGCAGCCCACACCAAAGCTCTGAGGACTAACGGAGATACTATATAGGAACATTCTGTGTAATTTGCAGCACCCTATTCAAACATAAATTTTCAAAGACTAAAAATTACCAAAACTTAACTAACAATGCTGATCTTTGCCTCTCTGCTCTCATATTTCAGAAAGATCTCCTTCCACCCCAGGCCCTCCTGGAAAGGTGGGCCTAGACGGCCAGATTTGTACCAGATGCCCCAAAACCCACCCAGAGTTGACTGGAACCAAGAGGGATACCTACTCCATGCTAGCCCAACTTGAGCTAAAAATCTTGAGACCAAGTAAGTCCACCATTGGAGGAGGAGGTGGCCATTATGGGAGGCTATATATGGGGCCCTGTGGAAGTGAGTGAGTGAGAAGAAAAGTATCCAAAAAAAAAAAAGAAAAAATACAACCACAAAGCAGAGGAACAGAGGAAAGTTGAGACGGAGATCATACAGCTCAGAGAGACAACAGAGCCACCTGACAGTTTCCCTATTTTTCAGGGAGATGGTGCTATTTTCTTGCAGTTCAATTCCCCAGTATCCATTCCTTTAGTGCTTTGAAAATAAGTTCCTTCCTATCTGAGCTTTCTTGAGTGGGTTTCTCCTCGTTGAAGCCCAAAATGAACAGAGAAAACACAAAGCAAATTGAGGTCCTTTTTTCTCTCCCTCGCGGTCTATCAACCTTGCTCTGTGATGGTCCTTTCTTCTCTGAGATCACCCCTAAACAGCTCTCCAAATGAAGAAAATAGAGTCACCAGAGGATCAAGTATGTCACTAGTCTAGGTGTAGGTTTCTAAGTTGCTTATAACTATGTCAACCTAACAGAATCAGAAATTTAACAACAACAAAACAGCCAATAAATAAATGAAAGGTACATTAACAGGCTACTTTTCCCAGATATTTCATATAAAATGTCAAAATTTACTGTAAGGAATTGTATGCTTGGTTGAGGACCCTAACCGATCTTTAAACAGGCTCTAAGACAACAAGACTTAATTTTTTTAAGAGAAGAAGACTACTCTCATTAAATAACTGTAAATACGTTGCGCTTCCAGCTAATAAAGGAGGATACCAGACCACCACTATTTATTTATTCAAAACATTCGGACCAGGAGCCCACAATGGGTAACGTATCATGCTAGACATTCTGGGGTGATACAGATATGGATATCCAGAAACCAGCCGACATCATCGGCCAAACAAGAACAAAATGATTAAACTGCTCTCCAGTTTTCTTATTACTTAGGGAATCAAGTGCAGGAAGCATTGGCCATAAATGCTCCCCGGCAGGTCCTGCCTTTGCACATGAAACAGGGTCTAGTCTGGCCTGGCTTAAGAGGAAGGTGAAATTAAGATTTTACAACAAAGCAATATATCCCCAAAGAGGATCATCATGCTCACCTAGGACCTTTCCTGGACCACCAGAAGGACAGAAGATAATTTCTCCAAAATAAATTGAGTGCTAGGTTTACTAGACTAATGCTTCCTTAGTTCAGTAGTGGAGTACTTTGATAGAATCATAAGTCATAATTAAAATGGCAGCGTCTTAGAGTTCTAGGAGGCTGTCTGTATCCAGGGGTTCACAACCAGCAGGGCATTTCAGAGCCACCAGTGTCCCTTAGCAAGGCCAAGTTCTATTCTCAAAAGAAAGAGCTACAGGATTCGGGGCTATAGCAATGACACAGGAGAAAGCCCTCTTTCCTCCTATTCTGTTTGGCTTAGAGGTAGAAGTCACAGTAAGCAGCTAAACAGAAAACTGGAAGCAAACCAACTGTCAAACGCAGACCAGTAATACTGTGTCATTATACTGGGAGAGACAATTGGGCCCCACAATGTGCCAGCAGAGTGCTCATGCTGGATGAACACCAGGGGATAAAGTAAATATGTCCTCTGCCTTCAGGGAGCAAGAAGCCAATATACATGCCAGTCAGGACTGACTAGTCAGTGCTCACAGTGAGGCTCGCTATGGCAGGGATAATGTGATACATAGGGAACCAGAATCCAGATTAATGGGGAACCCTTTGGGAGCAACTACTTAAGGTAGCAAAGGAGGAGGTGAAATGTACAAGGTCACCTTAATCCAACAAAGGCCTTAATTCCACAACCCTGAAGAAGACCCGTTTCCATAAAAGCATAGTGTTGCTTTATCTTGAGCCAGATGTTTGTAAGGGTGGATCTGGAAAGGAGAAAATATCAAGCACCCTTTGCCCAAAGAGGAGGAAAAGCTACTTCTCACATAGTTTCATATGACTAAGGGCCTAAGTATTGAACCTGTTCTACTAAATCTCACTTCATCTTCATGATCCTACAAGTTTCACAAGTGAGGAAATGGAGGGTCAGAGTGGATCAGATAACTTGCCCAAGATTACACACAGCTGGGGGACTCAAAGCCTGGGGATGCTCTATCCCAAAGCTCGTTCCATTGACCATGTTTTCCCAAGATCTGGAATCATTACAGAGCTCTAAGAACAGCATTATACCTTCTCACATCTTTTTTTAGGAAGAAAAATTCTCCATTGTGATGCACTTGGGTGACCGCTAAATTGGCAGGTTGACACGTTGGTGCCTGGTGGCAGTGGATAGAGATGGTGAGGAGAGATTTGGCAAAGCAAGAAGAGCCACATTATTTTATCGGCAGGAATACTTTGTTACAGTCCTTCAAACTGTAGGCCCTCAGCTCATCGAAGTCCAACTTTGCAGTGACAAGTCCAGACAGGAGGAGGTTCTCCAGAGCTCCGCCCGCAGAGACCTACAGAGCAGCGGGGGAGCCACAAGACTGGTGTTAGCAGAGTTGGTTTCCAGCCCCGGATTTACCCCTGGGGAAGGAAACAGGGTGCTGGGAATGCAGACCTGTACAAACGCAGCTAGCTTTTACACAGACGCTTTGTATCGTCTTGTGCCCTGTGTATGCATTAGCTACACCAAAAGCTTGACTAAGTTTTGTTTTGTTTTTTAAGAGTTTATTTATTTATTTGACACAGAGAGATCACAAGCAGGCAGAGAGACAGGCAGAGAGAAAGGGGAAGCAGGCTCCCCGCTGAGCAGAGAGCCCGACACAGAGCGATCCCAGGACTCTGGGATCATGACCTGAGCCAAAGGCAGAGGCTTTAACCACTGAGCCACCCAGGTGCCCCTTAACTAAGTTTTTATTAAAAAGAGACAACAAAACGTGACCCTGGACAAGTCATTACCGCTTTAAGAGTCTGCTTTTCCTTACACAGCTGGTCTCTCAAGATAGCTGGGAATCACACAAAATTTGACATTTGGAAGTACTTTGTAAGATGTAAAATATACGCCAGTCCAGAACAGGGTTTTAACAAGAAATGAAGAGAGAGAAATGAAGAATTGTAAGAACAATTAAGATGACTTCCAAGGGTACCCGGGGACCAACCACTGGAGATTCCCTCTTTAGGGTGCAGGGGAGAGTACTGGCTAAGGGCAAGGCTGAGCCAGAGAACCACATTAGCTAGCTGGGTAACCGCAGACCAGCTGCTCAACCTCTCTGAGCCCCCATGCCCAGCCCAGCCTAAGAAAACTGCTATGTCTCAGGGATGTCATGAAGCCCAAGTGGTACGATTCATTTACTTAGCAAAGTCCTGGAACATAGCAAAATGTGATAAATATTTGCTATTAATTAGAAGAGCCAAAACACCTTAGCCAAATGCCACACCACCCTACAAGTCCCAAGTCAAATCTAAATCCAAAGCCTGGGACAAGAAAGAAATCATGGAAGAAATTATTTCACTGTCGCCAAAAGTTTCTGGTATAGTCATCAAATAATTTATGTAAAATTCACTTACTTTCCTATCTGCAAATAACACGGTACGTACCAGCAAATGTCAAGAGCGAAAAAATAGCAAGCTCCTATTCCCTAAAAAATGAGACACGCAGGGCGACTTCTAAAAGAGCTAAACGGTTGCTGTTCCAGGCTCTATACCAGTCACAGGCTCTCTGGCATTAGCACGACATACTTTAAAGACCCAAGCAGAGACACTTAGCAGGGTTCCGCACACTTATTGCTTTATAAGAATCACCTGGGGCACTTGTTAAAAATCCAGGTTCCCATCCCTACCGCAGAATCCCTGAATCTGAACCTTCAGGGGAAAGGCCTGAGAATGTGTGCCCCAAAGGAGTCTCACGGTCCAGGGTTGGGGACATGCAGCACACAGTGGCCTCGCTGACTGCTAGAGACTATTCAGTATTTGGTTTCCACTTTCCCCTCCCTTCCAAACCCCAATCTCACTGTGTGGGAAACCATTCTCTCCAGCTTCCTAGACAAACACATAACACTAGTTAACCCCAATGATAGGAAGACTGTTTTCACCTGAAGACTACCAACGGCTTGAATACAAATTTGTTGATTGGAAACAGCTTTTAATTATCCAAGTCGAAGTGCAAATCTGTTTTACAATGCCTGTAGGCATTTTGATAATTCGCAACTGATCCAAAAGGATAAAAGGACCCAGCCCCAGGTTTGCTGGGAAGTACTGGATGGCTTCCCAATCCCCTCCTTGGCTCATTTCCCAGCCTCCTTTTGACCTGGTTCCCTCTTGCCTCAGGGATAGGAAATTAAATTTCTTCCCTCACTTCCCCATCATAATAAGCATTTCCTCTAGATGCTAGAGAATACAGTAAGAGTATCTTGCCTTTGCCTTCCTTGCTGTAGGCATAAGGAGAATAAAGAAAAAACAAGTCTGCCATATCTAAGGAACCGAGAGGAGCCCTTGGTCTAGACCCAATGCCCTGGGCGAGACATTAAATGACAGGGTCCCGCAAAGAGGCTGACAAAGTTGCATGTGTGTCTCCGGGCTTCTTGTAATACAGACAGGGTCCATCCAGAAACTCACTTACAACCTCCCAGACTGTCTCATCTATCTAAGGCTCCAGGCAGGTGCTACAGGGAATGCCATCCATGTTGCAGAACCTGAAGGCCAACCATGGCTAAACAACTCATCAAAGGGAAGGATAAACGGAGATTTGTTCCAGAGGGTTAGAGGAGGCAGATCACTTCCCACTCGCCGCACTGCAAAACTCTGGAGAAATCGATCTTGCTGTGGCCCCTCATGTTACCAATAGGAAAGGTGCCTCTTGGAATTCTGCTATCTTTAGAGGGATCCTCAGAGAGGATGCGACTTGACCATCAGCTAAGAACAAGCCTGGGCATTCATCCCAGGTAGTCTACTTCTATATAAGCCAACAAATGTACATGCAACACCTCCAGTGTTCTGGGTACTGGGATGCACGGTGAAAAGGACTGAATCATTGCCTTCAAAGAGCTTATATTCTCATGTTAATTTCATTATACCCACCAAGGTCCAAACAAAGGCCTGGAATCAGAAACATAACGCTCAGAAATATGAATGCCCTCAAAGCCCCAGGTGTATGCAGGAGCAGGATGATGGGTTAAAGGGGCAATCAGTGATGAGAAATCTCTTTGTCATGAAGTGAGACGGTGCTGTGTTCTGATTGTGGGTCTCCACTTCAGCACTTTTGTCGGCCCAAAATCACAGAACTCAACAACAGAAAACAGTGGGCCAAGTTTCAAGCCCAGGTCTACGGATTTCAAATCCCATTCCCATTCTGACCCGCACAGGGATAAAAAAGAAATTATGAAATCAAGAGGCATTTCAACAAAGTAAAACAAAGGTGAGAGGGCCCCTGGATGGCTCAATGGGTTAAGCCTCTGCCTTCAGCTCAGGTCATGATCTCAGGGTCCTGGGATCAAGCCCCGCATTGCATCGCATCGGGCTCTCTGCTCAGCAGGGAGCCTGCTTCCCCTCCACCCCCTCTGCCTGCCTCTCTGCCTACTTGTGATCTGTCAAATAAATAAATAAAATCTTTAAAAAAAAAAAAAGGTGAGAAAAATTTTCAACCAAGACATCTTTAGAAGCCTGCCCAATGTGTATACAATTTCCAATACACTAATAATCTTTTAATACTTTGTCCTCTGAATTTTTTTGTCCATTTTTTCTGCCTTGCCATCTAGGTCATAAACTACTCCAGTAAAAGCACAGGTTTTTCTATTTTTTGTATTACTCCCCTAGTACTTATACCGTTTCTGCCCACTGCTGTCACTTAAATCATACTGGCTGGCAAACAGAAAAGTTGTCCTTCTCAAAACTTGTATGAAATGACCCCTTAGCAAAGGTAAAAAATCAAAAACAGTTTTTAGATATTAATAGACCAATTACACATAGAATGGCATGTTCCAAATTCTCTGAATTTGTACCTGACCCAAAAGTTGATTATTTTTCTAATTTGCAATTTTGTAATTTTTTTCTGATTTGCTTCAATTTCTTTTGTTCTTCAAAATTCAATTCACAGAGCAGCTAAACACTGAGTCACGAGCACTATGTTTCAGCATTACACGAGCCATTGTGTTCTACAAAATACATTATTTCAAAATTTAAAGTATAAAAAGTGATAAGGGGTACGTGGGTGGCTCAGTCAGTTGAGCGACCAACTCTAGATTTCAGTTCAGGTCATGATCTCAGGGTCACAAGATGGAGCCCAGTGTTGGGCCCTGCGGTCAGTTTGGGATTCTCCCTCTGGTCCCCCACTCCCACCCCCACAGCATTCACAGGGCCATGTATGCTCTTTTTCTCGAAAACAAAAAAAATAAAAATAAGTAAAAAATTGATAAAATTTTTTAAATGATAGCCCTTTGGTGAGTACAGACAAGTTTCATCTATTTGGGGGAAATATAAATCATGCCTGTGAATAATGAACTTCTTACCACCTTTTCATAGATCAGCTGTAAAAAGATAATTTTTTTCTTTGTAGGAGACTACCAATAAGTTTATATCTCCTGAGTTCTAATGAATCTGCCTCATGACTGAAGGCACAGCATATTATTTTAAGAATGAATTATATCCTACAACAGACAACTTAAAGCCTGGAGTTCTGAGCAGAGGTTAAGATCTGGGCACAAAGAATAATGAGTAAATTCCTGACAGATCTGATTAAAGTTCATTTGTAATCATGATGAGTTACCTCTGCAAGATCTTCCAGGTAAAATTAGAGATGAATGCAAAACAGTGACTGCATCACCAGATGATGGTATGGAATAAAGCTCCCAAATTACTTTAACATCACACAGTTTCTCACAAGCCATGCTGGGCCTACTCTGGAATCACTTTTTTCCCCCTTTGAATATAATCGATCAAAGCTGTGAGGAGGGGGACGCCTGGGTGGCTCAGTTGGTTAAGCGGCTGCCTTCGGCTCAGGTCATGATCCCAGCGTCCTAGGATCGAGTCCCACATCAGGCTCCTTGCTCAGCAGGGAGCCTGCTTCTCCCTCTGCCTGCCACTCTGTCTGCCTGTGCTCGCTCGCTCTCTCTCCCTCTCTCTGACAAATAAATAAATTTAAAAAAAAAAATTTTTTTTAAAAAAGCTGTGAGGAGGACTGCCTTAATCTGAAGATGGTCCTACCCAAAAAAGTAATTACAAAATTTCCACATTTCCTGATCGCTTCCAAAACATCATCAGTTCCTGAGTCTTTGCAGCTGAAATACGGAGCCTACAAAACCATGAAAGCTACCAAAACACCGAACCTCCTTCCACATTAGAACGGGAACGAACACAACTTCAGGAATAATTTCAAGTGGGAAAGCAAAACCCACAAAAGCAAAGACCAGGTAATGTTGCTACCATCAAGAAGAGTTTGTCTGGAGAAGTTTTTTTCACTCTGAACACAGTTTGATTAATCAGAGAGGCAAGAAAATGTCAGCTCCACGGGGATTTGGGGAATGTATGCAGTTTTCTGAAAGAAACCACATGGCTAAAAATCAATGCAATTCCTTGCAGCTGAGCCCAGCTGAAGGCCATTGTCCCCACCTCCTTTGCAGGAGACCCTGCAGGCCTCCCCCACCTCCATACCCAGCTCCTTCCCTGTGCCAGGTGCTTCCAATTTTATGCTTAGTTGAAATACCCAGGCTGGGGTTGTTTCCTGCTGACACAGGACCACAAAGGGACTGCTAAGGCTCCATATCAAGTCATTTTTTGGGGAAGCAATGCATGCTTTTTGGCCAGGTTTCTGCTTGGATCACGGGCTCCTTCCTGTTTAGCCCCTTTTCTGGAGTCATACTTTTCAGCTCATCTGCCCTATATTCATTCTACAACTATTGTTTGTTTTCATCTTTGACCCTTGACTTTCCATCCTTGACCCAGGTCTTGGATTTCTGCGTCCTGTCTGGCTGTGGCAGGAGTCTCCACACTCAGCAGCTTAGCTCCAGATGCCGTGGTCCAGCACAACCAGAAGCCTCTCAGTACTCATCCAGATTATCTGGGCGATTCACAGTTCCTAATTCCATCCACTGGCTAAATTTTCCCCATCTGTTCAACGGAGATAATAACGCCCATAAAGCTTCGTAAGAATAATAGGAGCTAAAGGATAATCTTTTTAAAGGTTAACATGATGGTTCTTACACGAATATAAAAAGAACAGCTTTTAAAGGTTTTATGGAAGCCATTAAATTAACAAAGGAGCCAGTAGGCTGCTTCAACCATGTCAAAGAGCAGAACATTAGTGAGCAATTTGGAATGCTAAGATGAATTAGTAGATACCAAGCCCGCCTCTTCCACCAAGAAGATGGGTGGTGAGACAAAAGTTACTTGCCTTACTATCAGTTTTCTGCAAACTGTATCAAAGCTAAGGAAAGACAGAGACCTCTAGAGAATTACAGGACTTGGAAGAACACAGGAGACATCACCTAATATTCCCCTGAAAAGACACCTTGTAATCTTTTTTTAATTTTTTTCCCATTTGAAAGTTCTTTACAACTGTGCCTGGCGTATACAGAAGTAGACAGCTTTGTATATTAAAATAGTTGATCACTAAAAGCAAATTGTCAGAGGGGCGCCTGGGTGGCTCAGTGGGTTAAGCCTCTGGCTTCGACTCAGGTCATGATCCCAGGACCCTGGGATCGTGACCCGAGCCGAAGGCAGAGGCTTTAACCCACTGAGCCACCCAGGTGCCCCTACTACATGATTTTTGAATGGATTCTTTCTGTCACCACCATAAGAAAAAGCTGCTGTAGCATTAAATGAGATGGCATCTAGGACCTCCCGGGTGCTTACCAAAAGGCAGCTATGTAAAAACAAGCATATACATCTATAAACATACGTAAAACCCACACTGGACTATTCAAAAGGTCCAAGGTTTGAGCCAGGTCTTTCCTTGTATTAGAGAGATGCTACAGAATGCCTATGTCCACAAGGGACTGAACAATCCAATTGCTTCTGGCCCCCTCTTTCTTTCTCCTACCCCTCCTATCTTGGTTATCTCTAGGTCTGCCAACCGCCTGCCCTGGGCATGGTGGTACAGCTAATGGGTCATACACCGTGATGACCCCAGTCTGACTTCTGGGCTAACTAAAATCTTGTCTCTGAGAAAAGGTCTTGGGAATTTTAATCAGACATCCCAGGTAATTTGAACGATCGAGTAGGCTGAAGAAACACTAGATTAGGCACCATCCTGGAGCGTGGCAACAAGGAAGGTAGTCCACAGAAGAGCAGAAACCATAGCAGCTTCTGGCTGAAGAAAGCCATAAAAGCAAACAAAACTGAGATTGGGGTCAAGCGAAATTCTATTAGTCTCAGACTCTTGTGAGGGCACAGTCTCAAGGCTGAAGGACAGAATCACCTCAAAAGTAATGCAAGTCCACAATCATACAGCTCACGTGATGAACTGAACCCACAAAGTGTGATGTTTTGCAATGTAGTTAAAGCTGAATCAACAAAGCAAACATTGTCCTTTGTAGTGTTTATTCATTTAAAGCATTGTGATATTCAACACCAAAATATATATAACTTAAATACTTTATTTTCCCTCTAATAATTCCATCTGACATGAATTTCTTTGTAGAAACCCCACCCCAAAGAACAAATACTTTAATGGGAAGTTGTAGGAGGAACTGTTTAAGTATAAAATTATAACACAGTTTACATATGTAAACAGAAGCTTCCCATTTGAGGAAAAATGTCAGAAGATTCTATTATAAACATTCATCTTGAGAAGAAGACGTTACCACTGTCACTCCCAGAAACCATGTAAAAATTTTAACACAGACTGTTTATTGAGATAAATGCAAGGTGCACCAGGGAAAATCAAAGCACACACTGTTTCGGGAACAGACAAAAACTAGAAACGTTCAAGAAAACGCTTAGCCTACTGTGTGCCCTGAACTTCGGTGCTTACCAAAATTAGAGACATAGATTTTATCCTTTGTAGTTGCAATTCTTTTTGGGTGGAGACAGATTCGATTTTGTTAACTGCCAGAGCCAACAAAAAGGGATTTCTTCCCCCCTTAGTATGAGTTTTGGTTCTATCTGTATAAACTGTGTGGATTTGGACCATCATTTAGCTTCCTGGAGCCCTACGTGCAAGTGGGAGAGAACAGAAAGCTTACATCATTAGTGCTGTTGCAGGGAAAAATGGAACAATGCATTTTGTAAATAATCAGGCACCTCACAAAGGCTAGTTACTGTCCATTCAATTATTCAACAGCTGTGGCTCAGTTGGTTAAGCGTCTGTCTTCGGCTCCCCATCATGATCTCTGGGTCGTGGGATCCAGCCTCACATCAGGCTGTCTGCTCAGTGGGGAGTCTGCTCCTCCATCTCCCTTTGTGTTCTCTCTGGCTTTCGCTCTCTCTCAAGTAAATGAATAAAATCTTAAAAATAAAAGGGGGTGATGGGGTGTAACTGGTCTAGACTACCTGAGGCTGGAGGTCACGAAAGACCAGGCCAAACTGGTCAAGCTATTTCAGAGACTTCAAAGACAAGATATTTGAATCTCAAAGAGCAAAGAGGTAAAACAGGATGTGAGCTAGTCAGGATAGATGGGATTTGTCGGAAGCTCTGACTGCTCAGGACAATATGAACCAAGTCAGCCATGAAAAAACCTGCCATCCTAATGGTATTTTTTCACTTGTAAACCTTCCTTAGTGAAATCAAACACACTCATCATTCTATACAGAGTGACAAAAATTAGAAGGGCTTTCTGAAATGTTAGTTTTTTGGTTAAACAATAGATGTATTTAACTGACTGTTCTCAGAATACCGTAGAATGAATTCTCTAGAATGATTCCTAAGTGTTACTGGAACAGTGAAATCAGTACAACTTTAAAGACACTATCCATCTCACTGAGGCAAATGTAATATATAACATTATTCTTGATACCCTGATTCCACACATTGGAGTCCCTTTTATTGTGCATTCCATCAGAGAGACATTCTTTGAATTTTGCAGTGACTCATAAAAATGTCAGTAGTGATTACTGCAGACCATTGTGATAAAACAGCTCTTTGATATAACATGCTTGGCCATAAAGAATTTGAAACAAAAAATGCATTGTGTTAGGAATACATTAGAATCTTTCTGAAGAGACTATTAGGAGACAGATAATCAGCTTTTTCTCAATGCCAAATTAATATTTTCTTCAATAGATTTCCAAAGAAATTATGTCAGTGCAGTAGAAAAGGAATGAGAGATCCTATGACAGAGTCCTTAGGACTTTAGGAAAAAACTAATATGAAGAAACAAAAAATGTAGATTGGTAGGAGTGAGTGCTATTGCTGTTTTGCTCTTGGTTTAAAAAAAATATATGCTCACGGGAGAATGTGCAAACTGGACAATTAATGAGTCTCTCTTCCACCCACACACTCACATATACACATTTATATCCATATCAGGATTTTTTTCCCACTTGAATATATAGATATTGAAGACCTTTTACATAAAGTGCTAGATAGGCAACTATATTTAAAAAGAAGTTGCAGGACACAACTGGTATCTAACTTCTAAATCAGTGGCTCTCAGCTCTAACTGAAAGCTAGACCTTTCTATACAGAACATAGACACCTATGGACCATTTAAAAGTAGACTAATGTTAGAGACCTACCCCATATCTGGTGTCTTCATTTTTTTAAAAAAAGCTCCCTATTGTTGATCCATTGCTGATGTGCTAAGATGATATGCACTGAATTTCTCCAACATGCTTTATAGAATCAATGCACACCATGTGACCATATGCAGAAGCCTTTTGTTTTTGTTAATCCATATTCATTGCAGGGAAATTAAGAAAACACAGACAGAGGGGGGATTCAGAAACTCCCAGACCCACATGAGTGCTTAATAAATACCACCTGATAAACCTACAAAGTAAAAACAGCATGTAAACCTCCATAAGAACTTTGGGAAAATCTTTTTTCAAAAGATGGTATTAAGAGAAAAAAACTCTCCTCTATTCAAAGTACTTCTCTACTCAAGTAGAACATCCCATAGAAATCATGCAGAAGAGTGTTTATTGAGTAGCTACTATGTGCTATGTACTGAGGATGCAGAGAAAGAAGACAGTCCCTGCTCCTCAGAAGGTCACTGTCCAGTGCAGTGGTTTACAGAGTGTAATTTTGCCTACTAAACCTTCTCCGCAAATGCAATTTACATGGAAGTTCAAGATCTAAGCCATTGCTAAGAAGAGCTGCTCTGCTTAAGGGGGCAAAAAGGATGAGAGCCCAGATTTCTGCCGCTCTGCCCTATAAGAAGCAGCCAGTCACTCCAGACATCATGAGAGAACTCCTAGCTGTACCAAAGGGTACCATGTAAGACACTCTAGCCTAGTAAATAAATCAATGGCAGTCATATCAAACTTGAGATTAAACTGAATTCTAGAGCAGTATTCTCCAAGGCGGAGTATATGCAAAATTATCTACAGGGACATAAGAAGAAAATATTAACACTCTCTTTTAATAGCCTCTTCAAAAGACGCTATTCTGTGAATTTTATTATGTAAATAATTTATTGGTAGCATAGTTATTCGTACGATTTATAATTACACCTATTATGGTGAAATGTATGAAACTGGCATTTGTTAAGTACAAGTGAATAGAATGTTAGCAGTTTCAGATGGTTCGACCTATATGTATAATTAGAAGTTGTGTGCCATTTGATATGGTTCAACCCGTATATCAGCATCGCTCAACTTTAGCAATACTGGCATTTTAGTCCTGACAAACTCTCTTTTGGGAGGATGTCCTATGCATTTAGTACGTTTACCAGCATCCTTGGCCTCCACCTACTAAACATCAGTATACACCCTCTCCCCAGCTGTAACAAACAGAATGTCTCCAGACATTGGCAATTGTTCCCCAGGGGGGCAAAACCATCCGCTGTTGAAAACCACCCCAATATGAGGGCACGTGTTGATTTTTTATTAATGAAATAAATGATCAAAATAGTGTGGACACCACTGGCCTACAGAACAGAGACTACCGTCATTAACATTTATAATAACGCTGAGATGCTAACCCTGTATCAACATTTCCACGAGTTTCCCATGTGAGCCATCTGTTAAAGGTAAGACAGGTTCAGCATTGCCAGGAATGTTATGACCTATCAACCCACTGATGATACTCATGAGAGCACCATGAAATGTACAGAAGGCTCGTGCAAAGACTCATTCACGAGTGAATGATGATGCAGCTACTCACCCAAGCTAAACTAGGGATTCTCAGACCGTAAAGGTGAGAGAAAGCCTATCTGTGAAGCACGGAAAACAACAGTCACAGATAAGTCCGCCTCGCATGTAGTCACCAGGCCTGGGTATGCTTTTCCCAAGCCAATGCTTTCAGAAGGGTCTGAACACTAGATCACAAAATGTTCTCAACTGCCTAGTCATAAACACAATGAAAGTCGCAATCAGGAGCCAAAGGACTGTCTTCCCAGATGCACACAATGGAAGAGGCTGTTAGTCACAAACCCCTCTCTCATGCCGCCCCCACACATCGATGGAGGTCTAACCAATACAATTTATTTTTGAAAATTAAGATTTATAAAATACAGGTTCATGCGCACTCTGGGATATGTACATAGAAAATATGGTCTAACCGAGCTCCCTTTTCTCCCATCCAAAGCAAAAATGGTGAAATTCAAATGTTCACTTACTCATGCGGTCTGAAGGCACGTTCATTCTTGAAGAAAAAAACCTGCCTTAAAACATCGATTAGACAGCTTTTAAACACGAATAAGTTAATCTTGGTTCCCAATGGCATATATAAGATAAAACAGCAATCAGACATCATCACTACCTATACACAAACACGAGCCTCATTATTTCTTAAACAACTTACAAATATATAAAAACACATGACAGACATTTTTGAAGTACTTATTGAAAAGCCTTAGAATTCACTTTATTTCTCAGGCATTAATATTTTTGGGTATTGAGTGGGAGGAAGTGTGGGAAGGAGGGAATTCTCAAAAGGAACTGAATAAAAGCTGGCATTAAATCAGAGTTGGGATTCCCCCATCCCACCTCCTGCCTCAAAAGGGGGAAGAAAACAGAACTTGAGTCACAAGAAAGCTGGCCTCTGGCTTGACCCCTGGGCAGGGCACTCTTTCCCAGAGTCCTGCCATCCCACCCTGTGCCCCTGACACAGAAGCCAACTCCGTGCCCAGACTGTGGTCTGTTGGGGAGAGCATTAGAAGCTGATGACTTTAAAGGAGATGTCAGGATCCTCCTGTGTGAGTTAGGTCATGAAAGCAAGTGCATAAAGAGCTATAAAAATAATCCTTTGTTCTTTTTAAAAACAGTTTTTAGCTTGCAAAGTCCCAGTTACTGAAGCAGGATTATGACTGTTCTATGTAAGTGAATAATTAAGAAACTGAATTTTAATGATAACTAGCTTGAACTTACTGTAGGCCTAGCACTGTTTTAAGTACTTCATGTGTGTAAACTCTACTAATCCTCATTTAGGGAAAAAAAAACAACAACAAAAAAACAACTCTATGAGGTAGGTGTGATTTATATCCCCATTTTGTAGATAAGGAAACTAAGGCACAGGGCCTCACACACGAGGGCATCTGCGCATGACTCCGAGTGAGCTTCTCCTTCAATCTTGTGTCTCAGGGGCTTTATCTCACTCGAGAACCAGCTCTGTCCTAGGGGCTCCTGGGCCACACAGAGTGGGAGTGCTGGGTCTGGGATCAAACCCCCATGGTCTTGGGCACACCACCAAACTGAAGATAGTCACGAGGGAAAAACATGGTGCAGGCATTAGTAACAAGTGAGTTAACCAGCTCCACTATTTACCAGCTGTAAACCTTAATTTCTCTGAGCCACGGGGCTACTTCTGTGAAAAAAACAGGATAATATCTATTGAAGTGTTGCCTTCTAATGACTGAGTATGAGAATATGTTAGTGAAAAAGCCTGGCCCCCAAGGTGTACACAGTAAATATGACTCTCTACTCTTCATTACCCAGTAAAAGTCTTCGTTTACTATTTTAATGGCAATTTTTAAAAATTACATTCCATGCTGATCAAAACTAAACTTTGTTCTTGTTTGCCTAGAATCAATGAGAATATAATTATCGGACAAGGCCCAAAGTCATCTCTTCAAGGGCTAATGGAGAGTATAAGGCAATTTGCTCAAAGAGGAGGTTTTGGGACTTTGGATGTCTGCTCCTTGGTTTATTTGTGGACTCCATGACTAGAAACCCAATTATGTTCATCAGGAGGAGACTGTTTAAATAGATTATGGGCAGTCACACAATGAGTCCTACATAGTGGCCCCAGAGAACCATGGAGTCCTCCATGTACAAAAGGAAAAATTCACACGATGCATCAGGGGAGAAAAGCAAGGTACAGAGCAATGAATGCTAGCATTTTAATGAAAAAGGAGGTTCAGCCTGCATACACTCATCTCTGTATGTCCGTATAAACACAAATTTCACTGGAAAGATACATAATTCACTACTAATGCTACTAGCTCTGGAGAGGAAAAATCAGTGGCTTGTGGACCCACTATATATCCTTTCACACTTAAAAATTCTCTTATTTATATGAATATACTTCTATTTCAAAACTAAAAAAAAAATGTCAAAAATAAATAGAAGGCTTGGAGGGGACTGATACAACTTAAGAGATGAGCTCACCGAAGTAAAGTATGATGCCTACTTGGGATCTGGACGTCCCTGTCACAGCATTCTAGACCGGTGCTGAGGGCCGGAACCAGCATCACCTGAGTATCTGTCAGAAAAGCAAATTCTGCATCCCATTCCAGATCTACTGAAGAGGAAGCTCTGGGAGTGGGGCCAAGGAGCTGGTTAAAGGAGCCTTCCAGGTGATTCTAACGCCCCCTCAGAAGCCCAGCAGCCGGAACAGTAATTCACAGTCACTTTGCAGACCGGCTGTCTGTTGAAAACAGGCTCCCAGGCCCCAGCTTGGACAGAATTACAATATCCTGGATGAAACACAAGAATGTGTATCGTTTAATAGTCTGAATCTGACACGCAGCCAGAGTTTGAGAATCACTTCCTAAAACCAAAGTCTGTTGTGATCAATCCAAATGCTTTCCTGAGATTAATTTGCACATGGGAGACTAAAGAGACCCAGTCCCATGCCTGCTTCCCCCAGTTAAGTGCATGTATGGAAATAATTCTTGTTGTATAATGGATCCCAAACTTCAGTGCACATCAGAATGACCCAGACAGCTTGTTAAAACACGTAGTGCACTATCCCAACTGCAGAGGTTTTCATTCAGCAGAAGAGGGGGTGGGCTTGGAGGGACGACTGATAATTTGAATGTGTAACAAGTTCCAGCTGATATTGCTACAGGTACTCTTGGTCTGAGGCCCCTGGGAAACACTTCTCTCTCTAGTTCACTGGTTCGCAGCCAGGGTGCCACAGGCCCTTTCCAAGCATGCTCCCAAATATGATCCCTGTGTACAATAATTTTTGCATTCACTGAAGATGCAAAATTTGATGGGAATAAGTGTGAGACCAAATTTTGAGCTGAGCAGGTCTTGCTGTGCAACGCTGGGTAGGAAACACTCGGTAATAAGAGGCAGGAACCTGTTTATCAGGTACTCTCAGGAGTATCTACGAAAGCCTGGTAAAGGCTACAGACAGTTCTTATCCAGCCGGAAAGTAATAACATAGAGTGTAACATGTAGGAATGCAATGACATCTCCAGCATTTCTTGTATGTGAAACTGATCCTTGAACTTTAAAGGCTGAGAACCACTGCTCCCATCAGCAGTCTGTCCCGACAAGCTGGCTGCCCATCTGAACGGGGTGACGCAACCCAGTGCAGACGGTGTCAGGCCCTGGATCCTACGGTGGCTCCTGGGTTGCATAAATGATGGAGTGACTAAGATCAGCAGAATTTACCAAGACTCACAATTTTAGGAGCTGGACTGTATCTGTGCAATCCAGGAAAATCCCACCACCGTTCAGCCGAGCAACCAATGAACTGCAGGAGCTGAGGCGCTCGGCCACTCCCCAAGGGTCAGTGAGAGCCCATTTTCCCTCCAGGGTGGGGGCTCCTTGTTCTCTATGCTGGGCGCTTCTGCATAGGGTTCTTATTCTCTTCTCCTTTCCTAATCCACAAACACCCTCTCAAACATGTCGATAAGGGCTTCACAGGGACAAAAGATAAAAGAGCATATTATGGTTTAGTGGCATCCCAGAAGGTGGAGTTAAGAAGAAGACATTTCTGTGGGTTTGGGGAAGGGGTAGTATCTGTGACATTGGAAAGAGCGACAAGAGTAGGGAGTGGAGATGAGGCGGAACAAAGTGCAGTGCCAAACAGAACCCGTTTCTGACCCAGCTATTTCTAATTCAAGTTATTTTTGTCATGAGCTGGCTAAGTTAGGCTTAGAAATGGTTGTTTCATGTTCCAAAGGTAAATTTATAATGTAAAAAGATTAGCTGGTGGAAGAGAAAATTAGAGAGGAGGAGAGATAGCCCCTTTAGACTCACTACTTTATCTAATTGGAAGGACTTAATTAAAAAGTCATTCCAGGGGTGCCTGGGTGGCTCAGTGGGTTAAAGCCTCTGCCGTCGCCTCAGGTCATGATCCCCGGGGTCTTGGGATCGAGCCCCACATCGGGCCCTCTGCTCAGCAAGGGGCCTGCTTCCTCCTCTCTCTCTGCCTGCCTCTCTGCCTATTTGTGATTTCTGTCAAATAAATAAAATCTTAAAAAAAAAAAAAAGCCATTCCACATTCCACCATCTAAATATCTTCTTACAACATGGTAACACTACCTATATGAAAATATTTAAAAAGAAATTAAGGAGTTTTGTTTCTATTATTATATTTCAAGCCTCATTCAAGTCGGTTTCCTTTCTGCCCTGACACACCTGAGGTGTTGCCACAACCCCATCGCTACAGAAGTGATTCTCAGGAGGGCTGCTGGAAATCTGCGGCTGGTGGCAAGAATCACTGCTCCACAATTACCAAAGAGTAACAATTACAACAGAGTGCTGATACATACGATTAGAAGAGCAAGAGACATCTGTCGCTCCCCAAAGTACAGGGAGCCCACCCACATATAATTTCCTCCACACGTATAAGCAACAAAGAGTACAGGATAGGACAATGGAGAGGGGCCCTGGACCCGGAATGGATGGATGAACTTGCTCACTAAGTCCCTTGCTTCTGCACCCCAGACTTCTAGAACTCTGCACACATCCACCTCTCAGCAAAATTACAGATTACCCCGGATCACTTAGGGACGGTGCTGTTAAATTTGCCAGGGTCGAAGGTCAACTATACAATAACAAAAGATAAATGAGTGTTCTAAATTGCAGTAACAAGTCAAAGAAGTCTTTAAGATATATATCTTTTACTACTTGAAACTGGTTCAAAGAGTCCTATGTATAAATTATAGAAGCACTCAAGAAAAATAATACATCTCATTACAGTACATTAGGGCATTAAATTTACAACAACCTAAATTTCCCCTAGGGTATATACAAAATTTCCATTTCTCAGAAGCTTATCAGTTCTACCCGAGAGTGTGATTATTTAAAAAATTCTAAATTAGAGCTATTAGTATACGTGAGAAAACCATAATTAGTCTGAAATCACAGCCATAAGCCAGCTGTAACAGTTCAAATGACAGCTCCCAATCTTCAAGTATGGGGAAAATACGTGTGTCTTTTTACTGCAATTGGTGAACTCTTGGCTTGTGGCAAAAGTCCCAAGGCTGTAGGATGGAAAAATACTTCCCTGGCCTTTCAGCAAGGAACAAACTCGCAGCAGGATCAACCAGTGTCAATTAGCCCCCAGTGTTAAGCCTCATAGACCCTCAAACCCAAACCCCATTTCATCCCAGCTGGGAAAACAGCCCCACAGCGGCTGGAGGCCGGCGGCACGCACAGTAGCTAGGGCTGCAGAGCTGCAACCTCGAGGCATGTTCTCCTTTTTGTCAAATCGTAGACCCTTAAACTAGGAGGATAGGCGGGTGACCTGACACCACTGCTTTTGGAGGTTTGAAAACAACAAAATTTTTATTGGGCTCTGATGTTTGCAGTTATGTCATCATTCAGTATCAGTGGGCTTTGAGATTTAGCCCAGATATTAAATTAATGTACTACGTGAGCCAAATCCAGACTGGGAAATTCCTTACTTTTCACCCCTCTAGTTTCTTAGCAGTAGAAGAAAATAAGGTCATCTGAAATTTCTGAGTCAGTGGCATCCAGCCCAATTAGCCCTCTCTGGGTACAGGATCCCCTTACTTCAGAAGACTCTGAAAGCCCCTTTATCTGAGGAGACCGTCATTATTTCCCTTTTGAGTCCTAAGTTGCAAATACTAATTAGCTCTATGTAGTGAAATAATAGGACAAGGATGCCTCCCTGTTGTAAGAAAACTATGTATCCACCACTTTACAATAAAGACAAGGGGCCGTGATTTCTTGGCTTAACACTGATCTTATTCAGGATTGAGTGAGGTCCACTTTACTTTTTTTTTTTTAATTTGACAGAGAGAGAGAGAGAGAGCGAGCAGAAGCAGTCAGAGAGGCAGGCAGAGGGAAAGGGGGAAGCAGGCTCCCTGCTGATAAGAGAGCCCGATGTGGGGCTCGATCCCAGGACCCTGGGATCATGACCTGAGCCGAAGACAGAGGCCTTAACCCACTGAGCCACCCAGGCACCCCTGAGTGGGGTCCACTTTAGACCATGTATTCTCAATGGTGCAATACTGGCCCCCACAAAAAAAATACTGGGTCTTGTGGATGCAGGGCAGGCGGGAGAAGGAGGTAAAATGACCTTAGACATTACATTTTATTTATATAGATTAAGCACAGACAGAAATATAGTATATAAAGAGAATATGGAGATATGCAGTATATCTATCATATTAAAATTTCATTGAGGGGATCTTTTTAAAAAGTCTAAAGAGATTCCTTAAGTGGGAAATAATGCTTGAGAAACAATGTTCTAGATATTGTCAAAGCAAATGCTTGAAGCCTCCAACCAAAATGATCACAATTATTATTCTGGAAATAACAATTCATTGTTTAAATTCAAGCTTTCACAAAATCAAACAATTTTCTTTTTGCAGATAAGCACTAAATTGCAATAAAGCAGGAAAGAATTCTGTATGTTACAAACATTTTTTTTAAAGATTTTATTTATTTATTTGACAGAGAGAGAGATGACAGGTAGGCAGAGAGGCAGGCAGAGAGAGAGGAAGGGAAGCAGGCTCCCTGCTGATCAGAGAGCCCGATGTGGGGCTCGATCCCAGGACCCTGAGATCATGACCTGAGCCGAAGGCAGAGGCTTTAACCCACTGAGCCACCCAGGCACCCCATGTTACAAACATTTTTTTAAAAAGCTGTGACCTTGTTAGGAATGACTAAAGACTACCAACAAGTTGATCCTATCATTTTTCAAGAATTCATATTTCTCTTATTAAGCCTATAGTAATATAGACATAATATCTTCCGTCCAAATCCTAATCACAAATAATTTTTAAATTGCTGATGAAAAATTAAGTCTTATTTTTTAACAATCTTATTTCAAAGATGTAACAACCTGCATCCCTTTTTTTAGACTCCAGAAAGCTGCTTTGCAGAATAATGCACAAATTTTAAAAAGCATGCATAACAAATTAACAAGCCCTGTACTGTTACAATGATGTAATAGCAAAAAATGAGACAAATGCCACCTGCAATTCATCCACTTTTCCCCCAAAAAATTCAAATAGCATTCTATGAGCTAACCATAAAAATACTTTCCTCATTCTTTTCTCTTTTTTTTTTTTTTTTTTTTTTTAAGATTTTATTTATTTATTTGAGAGAGAGGCAGTGAGAGAGCATGAGCGAGGAGAAGGTCAGAGGGAGAAGCAGACTCCCCGTGGAGCTGGGAGCCTGATGCGGGACTCGATCCCGGGTCTCGGGGATCATGACCTGAGCCGAAGGCAGTCGTCCAACCAACTGAGCCACCCAGGCGTCCCTCTTTTCTCTTTTTTTAACTTAAATTCAACTAACATGGCATCTGATAATTTCCTCATTTAAAAAAATTAGTAATCGGGTAAGTTTCTAAAACATTTCACATTCAAGGAGAGGAACATTTTTTCCTAAACATCCTGAAATAA
>PISX010015861.1:0-48135 GCA_004024625.1 Mellivora capensis
TGGAACTAGAGGGTATCATGCTTAGTGAAATAAGTCAATCAGAGAAAGACAACTATCATATGATATCCCTGATATGAGGAAGTGGAGATGCAACATGGGGGACTAGGGGGGCAGAAAAAGAAGAAAAGAAACAAGATGGGATTGGGAGGGAGACAAACCATAAGTGACTCTTAATCTCACAAAACAACCTGAGGGTTGCGGGGCGGGAGGGGGTCGGGAAAGGGAGGTGGGGTAATGGACATTGGGGAGGGTATGTGCTATGGTTAGTGCTGTGAAGTGTATAAACCTGGCGATTCACAGACATGTACCCCTGGGGATAAAAAATTTTTTATAAAAAATAAAAATTAAAAAAAAAAAACAAACAGCGTGGAGGTTCCTCAAAAAGTTGAAAATATAACTACCCTATGACCCAGCAATTGCACTACTGGGTATTTACCCTAAAGATACAAACGTAGTGATCCGAAGGGGCACGTGTACTCGAATGTTTATAGCAGCAATGTCTACAATAGCCAAACTATGGAAAGAACCTAGATGTCCATGAACAGATGAATGGATAAAGAAGAAGTGGTATATATACACAATGGAATACTACGCAGCCATCAAAAGAAATGAAATCTTGCCATTTGCAACGACGTGGATGGAACTAGAGGGTATCATGCTTAGTGAAATAAGTCAATCAGAGAAAGACATCTATCATATGATATCCCTGATATGAGGAAGTGGAGATACAACATGGGGGACTAGGGGGGTAGAAAAAGAAGAAAAGAAACAAGATTGTATTGGGAGGGAGACAAACCATAAGTGACTCTTAATCTCACAAAATAAACTGAGGGTTTCTGGGGGGAGGGGGTCGGGAAAAGGGGGTGGGGTAATCGACATTGGGGAGGGTATGTGCTATGGTTAGTGCTGTGAAGTGTGTAAACCTGGCAATTCACTGACATGTACCCCTGGGGATAAACGTATGTTTATAAAAAAAAATGGAACTTTGAACCTGTCATCTTGATGACCTTCTGCACATACAATAAAGTCCCAAGCTTCTGATAAAAGAACTCCAGTCTCTGGTATTCCTTCATGACCTAACCTCAACATGCAAAATAGGACTCCTCTCTAGTAATTCCAAATGACTGTACTCCCCTGAGTGCACCTTCTTGACACTTTCTGCAGCTGCTCCTGGCTCTCCCCCTTTATCTGGACCAGCTTTCTGTACTTTCTTTGATTAGCTAATTCTTACTCATCTTTTGAGACTTCACCTAAATTTCATATGGTTTATTTCGCTTTCTTCGAAGCTCTTCATCATCCCCCAGGGTGGCCAAGTGCCATGTCACTGTATTCCAGTGCCCCATGTGCATGGCAGTCTTAGAATTCCCCACACTGAAATGAAGATGTCAGTATGTAACTGTTGCTCCTGGATTTTGAACTCCTTGAGGTAAGAAATGATGCTTCGATCCTTCTTGTACCTTCATATTTAGCATATCACCTGGCACAGGGTAATCGTTCAAATGTTTGTTCAACTGAACTGAGCAGTGGAAGTGGGAAGATAAAGATGCTTTAGGAGAGAAGGAGAACCCATATGAAGAGGTTTGAGGATACAGAGGACGTAATACAGATGATGTATTCTGGGTGACTTTTGAATAGTGATGTGCCTAAGAGGAAGGGGGTAAAGAGAGGATGGAGGCAGGTGGAGAAATGAAGGCAGTTTCAGGGCAAGGGCTCTATCTTTCTTTTGTTAAACCGGTGGTTGGATGGAGGGAGCATCGGTGAACATGGTGGCAGGGAATGTATTTGTTGGAAAATAAATGCACATTTTAAATACAAAGATCCTAGCTAGACACATTTTATTCTAGACCATGCCATCTCTTATGGACGCTTTCATATACTTGAAATTCTTTTTCGAGGCAAAATTTTAGATACACGTGTGGCATTTTCTCTGCATACGTGTGCAAATGCTTGTGCCTGAAGATCCTTGCTTTCCTGCCGGGTTGCCGACCTGCCACCAGAGCTGGGATCGGTCATTGTGATATTGTTGTTAGTGGAGTCCAGTGAAATGTGACTTATGGCAAGGCTGCTCACAGCTTGGGAGGAGTAACTGTAAATCATCTTGAGAAAGGCAGATTTTGTGTTAGCCTCTTGCTTACAAAGAATAACATAGCATTTGGAGAAGAATGTGCAACACAGGATCCCGTAGTTAGATATTAAAATAACAATAATCTCCACAGCTGGCAAATATTTACCAAATGTGGTGGCATAGACAGGGATGAATATGATCCAAGCTATGAAATAAATGAGCATGCCAAATGTTATGAATTTGGCTTCATTGTAATGCTCAGGTAATTTCCTGCCTTTGAAGGCAAATATGAAGCAAATGAAGGCCAGGATGGCAATGTAGCCCAGCATGGTGCCAAATGCAAGGACGGAACCCTCCTCACATTCCAGGAGGATGACTCTGGGCAAGCAGACATTCTCTTCTACAGCAGGTGCGGCAAAGATCAGCCAGATTGTGCAAATGACAACCTGGATCCCTGTGCAAGTGAAGATGATGGGGCTCGGTTTATAGAGGCACTTCAGGAAGCTCTGCAACTTGGGATCAAAGCTGAAGGCTAGCAGAATTTTCAGGGACTTCATCAAAATGCACGAGATACAGAGGGTGAAACTCACACCAAATAACGTCTGCCTGGTTTTACAGGTGAAGTCTTGGGGTTCTCCGATGAAGAAGCCCACACTGGCAAAGTTGAGGAAATGACAGAGAAGGATCACATAGCATACCAGCAGCCCCCCCGATGATTTCACAACGGGTGTGTTCAGGTTTCTTGTAAATATTATGCCGATGGCCAGAACGAACACGATGCCCAATAGGGAGAGGGCCAGGAGCAGTACAGCCAAGGAGTCATTCCACTTGAGATACTCGACTTCCTTTTCAAAGCACCTCGTGCTCCTTACAGGAGCCCAGTGAGTTTCATTGTTGCATAAAAAGCAGTGATCCATATCTAAAAAAGATGGGAGGAGATTCAGTTACATTGCAGACATTTAAACCAAGTAGATTGCCCACAATGATGCTACAAATGAGACTCCTTAGTTCCAGTCCCGAGGAGAAAAGGGATAGAGATCATTGTCGTATTGGTTACTTATTGAAATAAAGCATGCACAGAACCCAAAAGAAGGCAAGAGAGAGAGTGTGAGAGCGAGGGAAGAAAAAGAGGGGAACAGAAAGCAAAAAAGCAGCTGGGGTCTGAGTCGTTAGGAAATCCATATACTCAGGATAGATGCTAGCCTCTTAGGAAATTGCTGTCATATAGGTGGCTGTTCAGGGACTCTGTTAAGAAGGAGGGCTTTGGACTTGGATGACCTTAAGTCCTTTTCTCTATCACTTATGATTCCCATAATCTTGAACAAGTAAACTGAATTTTCCAAGTCTATTTCCAAATCTTTTAAAAAAATTTAAAAAGTGGGGCACCTGTGTGGCTCAGTTGATTAAGTGTTTGTCTTTGGCTCAGGTCATGATCCCAGGGTTCTGGGGTCGAGCCCCATATTGGGCTCCTGCTCAGTGGAGAGTCTGCTTCTCCCTCTCCCTCTGCCCCTACCCCTGCTTGTGCTCTCTCTCTCTTGCTCACTCTCTCACTCTCAAATAAATAAATAAAATCTTCTAAAAAAAATGTTAGAAGGCTCTGCCTCACTGGAGTGCTGCGTTCAGTGGCAGAATAAATAGAAAATGCTTTGCATGGAGCATTACACATAATAGACACTCAATATAGTGAGACCTGCTACTATAAAGGAGGCTGCAGTTCTTTTAAAAGCAGAGAAAATATGGTTGGGTCACCCCGAAAGCTCTCTAAAAGTAAGATAATGCAAGATTGTAACCAATGACCAAATTAAAGTTAATTTTTTTGGCTAGGAGGTCAATAAAGTTGAGCCTTTCACACAGGGAGGGATAAGCTTGGAAGTGATTTCTGCTGATTCTGATGGCAGGGCGGGATGTAGAGCTGATATCAGAATGGAGTCTCTGAGAGTGGGATTGCATTTGCTCTCCAGTCTCATGCCCTAAAAATGGCGCCCCATCTCTTGCCAGAAGCCCCTCTCTGGGCATCCATCTGAGAGTCCCCACAGTGCCCATTCAAGTTTATATGGGGCCTGCATTCTCTTTGTTAACCTTAAAGTCAGCTTGTGTATCTGTGTACACACTTCATTACTTCTTATGGGTTCCAGAGCTGGAACAGGTTCAAACCCTGTTTTCCTGTTCTCCCCTAACTGCCTCTGCTAGCAGGCGTCATCTTCCTCACCTGTTTGGTGAACACTTAATGGTCTTGTCTATGTACAAGAGCTGTGTGCTGGAGACGTGGAGAACAATAGGAAAGAATTTCCTTTCAGATCACCCTAAATCCTTGCTTTTCCTCCAAGGGAAAGGGAGTCTTCAACACTTGATATTTTCCTGGTTGTCCAATGATAACCCAAATTATATTTCAACAACTCATGTATGTCTTTATGGGAAATAAACACCTCATACTCTCTTGATGTTTTTATTTATTCCACCTGGCAGAGTTGCCAGACACTGTATTACCTGGAAAATCCACACAAACACACACCCAACAATAACTAATTATTTATACAGTGGAGCCCATCTCAGGTTGGGACAAGTCACATTTTTGTGACAAAAAAACACAATATTTTGTGACAAAATAGTGACAGAACATGACTATTGGAATGTTAACATTGCGATACATTCCCCTTGGAGCCAATGAGAAAAAAGAGTAAGCATTTACTCTGCTTACTGTTCCAACTGTCGTAGATCAATAGGGATGTAGCAGTAAACAAGGGAACATGATGCTTTAAAGTAGGCTGAACTCCAGGGCAAGTGCTGATAGGTCCTCTTAAGACCCTGAAGGCTGCTGACCTTATTCTTGTTCTTTAATCTGTGTATTTTGTTCTGATCTTGTGAAATTGTTAAAGATAGGTTTGTCAAACAATTAGTAGCATCTCATCTATGTCAACAGTTCATCCCATCCTCTCACATAAGGTTCTTTTTAGGCTTTACCGTTGCCTTTTGGTAGGAATAATGAGCTTTCCAGGGTATGTACACCTATGGGTTTCTACCATGCCCTGTTTAGCTAATTTAGCATTTATTTATTTATAGTTACTGTGCCCCAGTTACAAGCCAGGCATGTCTATGTGGGGGATACATGGACAAAAATTGACAGAATCCACACTGTTTTGAGAGATGTGAGAGAGGAAGTCCAGTTGAGGGGGTGACAACTTCCCTAGGAAGTGAAGTTACTTTTATATCTCTGTTACATATTGGTTGTACATCTGCTGATGTAATAGAGCAAATCCCGAGATCATATGAAATTTCACTGAAATTTAATCTAGCAGAAGCATAAAATGCTTTTTTTTAAATGAAAAAAAAATAAGATTCATGTAAAAAAAATCAGCCTAAGAGAAATGGTCCAGGGATGCCTGGGTAGCTCAGTTGGTTAAGCGGCTGCCTTCGGCTCAGGTCATGATCCCAGCATCCTGGGATCGACTCCCACATTGGGCTCCTTGCTCGGCAGGGAGCCTGCTTCTCCCTCTGCCTCTGCCTGCCACTCTGTCTGCCTATGCTCGCTCTCTCTCTCTAACAAATAAAAAAATTTTTTTAAAAAAGAGAGAAATGGTCCAGATGTGTCACTGTACCTGCTGCGGTGACTATAATTACCTGTCTGGTTACTGTAGTGATTTTCAGGACAGTTCACACATTCATAGCAGCAGATATGTTGGCTTCTTGTGGTTTTCTTCATTTGTCCAGGACTGCATTCCTTGGAGCATTTAGACTGAATTTGCTGCAAAGTGAAAGAAGTCTCAAATAAATTTTTAAAAGATTATCCTAAGTAAATTTGACTTAATTAATTAATTAATTAATTAACTAATTTTTAAAAGAGTTTATTTATTTATTAGAGAGGGAGAGCACAAGCAGGGGGAGGGGTGGAAAGAGAGAGAGAAGCAGACTCCCCATTGAGCAGAGAGCCTGTGGAACTTGATCCCAGGACCCTGGGATCGTGACCTGAGCAGAAGGCAGATGCTTAACCAACTGAGCCACCCAGGTACCCCAAATTGGACTTAATTTAAAAACACGTTTATTGGGACGCCTGGGTGGCTCAGTTGGTTAAGCAGCTGCCTTCGGCTCAGGTCATGATCCCAGCATCCTGGGATCGAGTCCCACATCGGGCTCCTTGCTCGGCAGGGAGCCTGCTTCTCCCTCTGCCTCTGCCTGCCACTCTGTCTGCCTGTGCTCGCTCTCTCTCTCTCTGACTAATAAATAAATAAAATCTTAAAAAAAAAAACACGTTTATTTACTCATATCAGTGAGATCACATGATAATTGTTTTTCTCTGATTGACTTATTTCACTTAGCGTAATACCCTCTAGTTCCATCCTTGTCGTTGCAAAGGGGAAGATTTTGGGTTTTTTGATGGCTGCTTAGTATTCCATTGTATATATATGATCTCACTGATATGAGGAATTTGAGAAACAAGACAGAGGAGCATAGGGGAAGAGAGGGAAAAATGAAATAAGATGAAACCAGAGAGGGATATAAATTATAAGAGACTCTTTATCTCAGGAAACAAACTGAGGGTTGTTGGAATGGGATGGCTGCATGATGGACACTGGGGAGGGTATGTGCTAATGGTAAGTGCTGTGAATTGTGTAAGACTGATGAATCACAGACCTGTACCACTGAAACAAATAATACAATATATATTAATAAAAATTATTTAAATAAAATAAATTTTAAAAATACATTTACTAAATAGTATTATGATCTCTTTAAAAAATAGCAAATAGAATTTTTTTGTCATCTGAAGAAATGTGAACAAATCTAAAAGACAGAAAAATATTTCAAATAATGAAACTGCCTTAAGAAGAAGTAGTTTTTGTTGCATTAATAACTTCTATAAGAAAATAAGGGAAATTAGTTCTTTCTGAAAGTCCCTAGCAGAGGGACAGATGTGTAATGATGGAACTAAAGAAGAAAACAATGGCTTAGAAATTTCCAATCTTGTGTTGTATTAAAAAGTTCAACTATATAAGAAATACTAACTTACTTGGCTTTTATATTCTTTAGAAGAAGGTAATTAATCATGCTGTCCAAGGTCTCTGTCCAGTCTAAATTTCAAAAACAAAACAGTGGAGGGACACCTGGGTGGCTCAGTTGGTTGAACACCCGACTCTTGACTTCCACACAGGTCATGATCTCAGGGTCCTGAGATCAACTGCCACTCCCCACCCCTAATTGGGCTTCTCGCTCAGCGGGGAGTCTGTTTGAGATTCTCTCTCTTCTTTTCCCTCTCCCTCTCCTCCCACTCTCTCTCACACACACAGTTTCTCTCTTTAAGTAAATAAATAAATAAAATCTTTTTAAAAAATGGAAATTTTGAATTTAAAACTAGTAATGTATTAATGAAAAAAGGCAACCCTAGATATATAAATAATATTTTAATAATTCTGAGAATGTAGGTTATAATTGTGCATGTCACAATGTGAATCATACGTAGCATCCTGTTTTTATGAAGCCCTTTCCAATTTAACTAATAATTCTTTGCACTTCAGCTGTGGGTTTTTTTTTTTTCATTTACAGTCCCTTTCTCATGGCATATCTTGTGAAATAAAACTGTTATTGTCTCACTTTTACTTTTGGGAAGCCAAAGCAAAATGGGTAAATGAGGATTTGTCTAGAGTCTCTTAATAGCTGTTCCTAAGCCAGGAACACAATCCAAGGACTAAGCTACTTGCCCTTTCTCTGGGAGATGAAAACGATCTGCCTAAGAGAGAAACGAAGCCAAGATTTGGTAGCCCTGTGTCCACAAGCAGTGCCATTATTCTTCTCATCACAGTTATTCCTGATCTGGGTTTTCAGCAGGCAGGACATCATTATGGGATAAAAGAGAGACCTTCTTTCTCCTCCCCACCTCCCACATAAGAGAGCGTAAAGACATTCTAAAGTCTGGTATTAGTAACTTTGGGATATCAAAAGATTTAGGTTTATCTGATATTTTGGACTATGGGCTTGAAAGTGAAATTTGGATTGGATAGGAAGCATGACAAGGATTCTACCAGGTTTTGCCATGAGCAACTAAAAGGAAATTGCCATTTATTGAGATGAGGGTAGGTTTGGGAGCCCAGTTTTGGAGATAGTCAGTGAAGAGGACCATTAGACACCTAGGGGAGATGTCAGTTATGCAGTTGTATATTTATTTGGGTTAAAATTTAGAAGATTAAAAAGCTGGAAGTCATCTGCCTTCTATACAACGAATGACATTATTTAAATCCACAAGCCTGAATGAGATCGCTAAGGAAAAGTGCAGACACAGAAAAGGAGCTGTTCTGAACTCTGGGTATGCCAATATTTATAGGAAGCTGGAACAATAAGGAAGCAGCAAAGGAGACTAAGGAGTGGCCAGAGACAGAAAATTAAGGGAGCATGGTGTTGTGGAAACAAAGAAAGAAAGCATCTTACGAAGAGGATAACTATTAGCCAGTAAGTGAAGTACGATGATGTTTGGATTTATTAACATTGGTGAACTAGATAGAATTTTGATGGATTGGAAAGAATTCAAGAGAATTATGGTAGGAGAGAAATTGGGGCCAGTGAATGTATTTAAAATTTTCAAGGACAATTGCTGTAGAGAGAAATAGAGGAAGGGGCAGTGTATAGAAGGAGAAGTGGGGATCAGTGGAGTTTTTTTCTTTTTTTTTTGAAGTTGAAAAGAATAACAGCATATTTATGTCATCATGTAGATAATGGAGAAAAGAAAATACTTGAGGATGTGGGAGAGAGTGAGAATCACCAGAGCAGTATCATTGAGTACAAGTGGAAAGGAATTGGGATCCAGAGGTCAAGGGAGGAGCTGATCTTGGCCAGGAAAACAGTCCACCCACAGTGCTGGAAGGAAGGTGGATGTGGTGGCAGGGGGACTCTGCAGTTTTCTTCTGATTTTTTCAGTTTCATTAGCAACATAGGAAGCAAGGTCAACTGAAAGTGAAGATGGGGAAGATGTGTTGGAGTTGGGGGAGAGAAGAAAATCTATGGAATAGCTCTCTCGGAAGGGGGGCAAGTTAACAGACCAAGGTAATAGTCTGATTGTCCAGCAGCATTAAGGGCCCATTGGAGGTTAGAGATCATGAATTTAAAACGAAAACAGTCAACAAGGTGTTTTTGTTTTTGTTTTGCCAAGTTCAGCTACATGGGGGCTCTACTGATTAGGCAGAGAGTTGAATTTACCCAGGATTATGCTTTGGTGAAATGAGGATAAGGAGGAGAGCATGTACAAGAGAGAGAGACACAAGTTGACCAGAGAATTTGAGGAAGGAAGTTGGGGACAGTAAACAGGCAGTAGGGTCACTGGAGATTCTGGTGGGATTAAGGGCTTCTGCAGCTGTGGTGCTCATTTGATTTGAATGTTATAAAGCAAGCTACCACAAAATTACCTTAAGATTTTTGAACTCGTTTTTTGTTTCTTGATCCGTGATGATGAAGACATCATTCCTCAGATCATATTGTGCCATCTTGGTGATAGTCATGTGGCCATTGATCTCCTTCCAGAGCACAACGTCATATCCAGTATTCATATCCCCATGGGCATCAAAATGAAATGAATTCCCTTCATCAATGAATGTCACAGTTTTTAGTACATCAAGTAACTATAAGATATAAAAATAGAAATAAACACTAATAGAAATATGTATCCATTATGCCAGTTATAACACTACCTTATAAGGAGTATCATTTAAAAGGTAGAAAAAGGACATTCTGGATCAATGAGTTTGGTAACTAGTTGAGAAGGTTGGCAATAATTTGAGAATTCTAGCCTTATTTCTGCCAAAATCTTGCTCTGCCAATTTGAGAAATCAAGGTAATGTTTATGGAGGGCAGCTTCTCCAGCTGATCACATTGAGATCTGAGCATCTTTTTTTTCCACGTTATAAAATTTCAGGATGGATCCTTCAGGGCAGTTGCCTGGGCTCTAATCCTGGTTCTGTATCTCATTAGTGATGTGGTCTTGACACCCACAGTTTCTTTCTGGGCCTCAGCTTCCCCATCTGTCAAATGAAGTCTCCCTTATAGGGATTAGTTGTAATTAAACATAAAAAGAATTCATCCCAGTATTGGGCAAAGATTAAGATTAGTAAAGTTTCAATTAATATCTGTTAACCCTGTTAATTAGCTAATAGGGATATTGTGACAATAAATAAAAATACTTTGAGTCTATCAATTAATGATGCCACTTGACCTTCATATATTACTTCTAATACTCAGAAGTGTGATATCCTTCTATCCCATAACAACTCAGTGAAACACACTGAGCGAGGATCATCTTCCTCTTTTCTTAGATGAGCACCACCAGCGAAGGGGCCAAGGGCCTTATCTGGGAAAACACAATGTGACTTTCAGGTCTTTCCATTTTGTCTACAATATATTAACTCAATATCTTCTTATTTTTTCGTTCTGACTCAAAAGCAGACATGAGTTGTCTTCTGAAGCTATAGAAGGCAGCAAAATTCATCCTTTCCTTCTAGTCACAATTGGATCCTTGGCCAAGACTGAGTGGGTGATCTGAGCCAGTGGTTCTTATACTCACCATCCCCAAAATGAGGGTTAAGGAGACAGAGGCACAAACGTGGGAGACAGTCCAGTGACAACAGCACCTTGTTCTTGGGGTGTCTCCCCACCAGAGAAGTTGGGCTGGTGGGTGGAAGGTACTGCCCTTTAAACCCATACTTTGTTACTCCGTTTGGTAGGAGGTATGGATCTTATCATCTCCAATGGTTTTCAAATCTGTTTCAGTGATTGTCTAATAAAGTGATCTCTAAATTCTATTTTCAATGCAATTCATAAAATGATTATTTTTTAGCTTGAGAGGAAAGAAATGCAGTGAAAAATTACTTGCCTTGTTACCCAATTTGTACAGTAAGAACTTGTAGGCAATGCAGCTAGGACAGGAAATGTTTTTCCTGGCAAACAGGGCGGCTGTATTGAGTTTGTGCTGTGGAGGAAGAACACTGAATCGGGAGGGAGGAACACCCTGCTTCACCATTAACTTGATATGTAACCACAGCTAAGTAAATACCCTCTCTGACCACACTGGGCCTAGTAAAGAGGTTATGAGGGCTTTTGTTGTGGCAAAATCTGTGGAATGAGGTGACATTATTCTATTTGAATAGAATTATTCTTATTCTGTTCCTTCTCAGTTAATCTTTTTTAAAAAATTTTTTTAAAATTTATTTATTTGTCAGAGAGAGAGAGAGAGAGAGCGAGCGAGCGTGAGCACAGGCAGACAGAGTGGCAGGCAGAGGCAGAGGGAGAAGCAGGCTCCCCGCGGAGCAAGGAGCCCGATGTGGGACTCGATCCCAGGACGCTGGGATCATGACCTGAGCCGAAGGCAGCCGCTTAACCAACTGAGCCTCCCAGGCGTCCCCATTCTCAGTTAATCTTTTATGAATGTTTCTTTCCTTCAATTTTGTCATTGGAACACAAGAACGCCCAATTATATTTTAAGGTAAATATATTAGTTACAATAGTCAGGACAGTGACCAAATGTCACTTTGGAAAATCTCTAAGCACTGCATATTGGTTTTATTATATGTCCCCACAGATTTCTTAGTTCTTTTAATGAATATAAATTGATTAGTATTACTTTAAAGAAGCAGGATATCAGATCTAACAGGATGGAAGTAACCCACAAAAGTTTTTTTTCCAGCAATGGCCTGGAAGAAAAAATGCAAAGGGAACAAAAATTTTAAAAAGGAAATAAGGTTCTACCATCAATGTTTTGACCTCTACCTATGTAATCATTTTTCTTTGCTTCCTTTCTTCAGCAATGCACACACATGAACCCCAGAAAACTTACTTCTTTAGGGAGCATATCCTCTCCCACTCTTGAGTCTGAACTACATTTCCACCTGTTTTTTCCTGCGCTTAATTAGGTTTTCCAGGGTAAAATTCTGACACATACCCATTCTGTAAATAATGGTAACCCTGTATGATGTACATAAGCTAACATAACCGTAGGCTTGTCCTCACAGGAGAGAGGGTGGAGGCAAGCAAAACAGTGTATTCCTGACCTGGTAAGTAAGACAGAACAGTTGCTCTGGGTTAAGGTAATTTTGAACGTTGCTGCTGTGGTTATGAAGCTATGAAAGGGTTTTTCTGTCAATTTTTTTCTGCACGGAGACTCTGAAAGTCACTGTCAATTGACGTCATAAATCTTAAACTTGAATTTGCGCTTCCATGATTATAGCATTCACCCTGTGTATGGCGATGACCTGCTTTTGAGAACGAAAGGCCCAGAAGGCCACACCACTTAAGCTGTTGTGGTTAACATGTTTTTCTTTTCCCTGACTGCTCTGATGTCCACGACATCTCCCTATGGAAGCTGTGCTGGTGAGCAAATTCGAGTTGCAGAGGACACGGCCTTGCATCTCTCTCTGGTGCTCAACCCATGTCTTCTTCCTTCATGAAGTTTTCCACGCTATAGTGGAAAGCACCCTGGACTAAGGCTGGGGCAGTCTCACTGCTACTTGTGTGGGTGACCATGAGCCAGACCCTTATTGGGGATGTCCCCTCCATCTCTAAATGGCTGCAAGTATTGGTTACCAGTAACATTTCCTTCTGTTACTTCTTTAGGATGGAGTGTAAGGAGCATGAAATGGTGGACCTACTAGAATATTATGGAGATTAAGGGTGATATATGTCAATGCCTACTAGCCCTTAAAAATATTAGTTTTGGGGGCTCAGTCAGTTAAGCATCTGCCTTTGGCTTAGGTCATGATCCTGGGGTCCTGGGATTGAGCCCTAGGTTGGCATCCCTCTCCCTCTGCCCTCCCTTCCAGCTCATGCTCTCTCTTGCTCACTCTTTCTCTCTCTCTCTTAAATGAATGAATAAAATCTTTGAAAAAATTGTTAGTTATGATTCTCCTATTACTTCACAATCACTGTCTCCTCAGCACACGTCTCTTCTGACTTCTGGACTAGTATCTGACTGCCTTTGCTACAGCTGAATGTCTCAGAAGCTCTTCAAATGCAACACCTCCAAAACAGAATACTTCATACTTCACCCCACCAGACCTCTACTTTTTTCTGTTTCCATCTCGATAAATTGGTACCAGTTGTCCAAATGTGGAATCGCTTGCAACATCTTTGCTTCTCTTCGTCTGCCCTGTTCTATCTCCAGATGCTCTTCATCCTTCCTTTTAAACACCCACATATGTGTGTCTCCATCCATATTGTCACACACAGTACCTGCATACTTGTACCTGGAGTATAAGCCATCCTTATTTTTTTTAAATGTATTTATTTGTCAGAGAGAGAGGGAGAGAGCGCGAGCGAGCACAGGCAGAGGCAGAGGGAGAAGCAGGCTCCCTGCCGAGCAAGGAGCCCGATGTAGGACTCGATCCCAGGACGCTGGGATCATGACCTGAGCCGAAGGCAGCTGCTTAACCAACTGAGCCACCCAGGCGTCCTTAAGCCATCCTTATTTTATGCCTCGATTACCAAGTAGGTCCTTCTAGGTTTGTGACCTGCTAATCAGGGCATGCCACAGTGGAAATGAAATGCTATTCCTGCAGTGGAAAGCAGATCACGACACTTTCCTGTCTAAAAATATCTTTAATTGACTCCCCTTTGCTCTATCAAGTCCAAACCTTTAAACGGAGTTTGCAGAGTTTCTGTTGAAAGGAAGTCCCTGTACCAGCAGTATTGGCATCGCCTGAGAGATATTAGAAGGGCAGACTTTCAGGTATCCCCCCACTGTGAACCAAATTAGCATATGCATGATAACAAGATTCCCAGGCAATTCAGCTGCACATCAAAATTTGAGATGCTCTGACTGATTGGGCCCTACTGGTGGATCCCTCACTAATCTCTCTACTTTCATTTACCTGTAGTTTCCACAAAAAAACCGATTCTTTGGTACTATTTTCTTATCCCTGGAGATGCCATGTTTTCTCTCCCTTCTTGGAGTATTTCTGTCCTGGCTAACTCCTACCCATCCATCATATTCTCCAGAGATGTCATGATCTTTGGAGAATGTTCTTTAAATTGTTAATGCCAGATTGGTTTCCTCCATTATGTGCTTCTCTACCATTTTGTGTCTCTATGAAACATAGTAATGTATCATTCTGCATTGTAATCAGCTCCTTAATTATTTGATTGTATACACCAGTAGACAGATGACTCTTTTAGGAAGAGAATCATCTTGTTTTCCAGAATATTTCCAACATTCAACACAATGCCTGGAACATCGAGACATCCAATAAATATTTGCTAAATCAATGTATGAATTAGAAATTTGACTATTAGACATTCCGTCATCCCACATACATCACTTACTACTTTCTACATCATCACAAGTAAAGGAAACAAAAGCCCCCAAATAACTGGTCACAGCAAGAAGGTGGTATTGTCATGCACATCTGAGTAACATTAAAAATCTGTTGAAGTAAAACAATTCTTGTTGCGCCAATCCTGAATCCTGCTCACAGAGGTTGCCAAATGTGGAGCCAAAGTACGAGCTACCCCCAAATATTGGGAGAAACTTCTTTAAAGTTATTTGAATGTAAAATTATTTAGAAAGTAATAATTAAATATGAGTGAATTTTACCAGGGGTCAACATAATCTTTAAGAATGTATCTTTGATTAGTGACCTTAAATGTTGCTGATCTTTTAAACTTAAAGTGTGTGGAGATTTCTTCATAAAAAGGCAATTGTCTGCATTATTTGTCCCACTGAATGTGGCACAGATGTGATTCACTCACATTGTGATCAAAGGAGCGAGTCACTCACATATTCCTCCTTTCCAATCTGTTTTTGTTTGTTTTTAGATAACCAGGCTCCCAGGGGGAATAAAGAACAACCCCAGACCCCCACTGTTTAAATAAAACATTTTAGAAGACTCTGCTCAGATTACACTTTCTCAAGTCTTTTCCTCAGAATGTTTGAGGTTTATTCCTGATTTAAAATAGTTTCCCAGATCTTTAGTGGATCTGAATTTCTATCTGAATTTCCCTTTCCTTATGAGGCTCTTTATGTCTCCTCCCCTTTATCCTATCTGTCTCTAGGATTGTCTAATTTCTCTCTATTACTCCTCAATCCCTCATTCCAAAAATTCCGTGTAATGGTTTCATTATTGTGGTTCACTTAATTTTCAGTTTTTACCAATCCCTCACTAAAATTTTACATTACAAAGAGTGTGCTTTCAAACAGATATCTTCAAATAGCTAGACATAAATGTATGTATTTTTTAAAGATAGTTTTAATTTTTTAAAAATTCCAGTCTCTAGTCTTACATATTTATTAGGTTTTTTTGCCTTGCATTTACAAGATCAAAACTGATTTTAAAATGACCAATTTGAAACACCCTATGATCGTCCCATGATCCACTCAAAATGTAAGCTGATGACCTCAGACTTTGGAGCATGTGTTTGGGAGTGTTTAAAATGAAAATGACAAATGTAAAAATAGCCTGTCCTGGAACTCATGTATATGGTAAGAATTGAGTCTTACCTCCTTTCACCTTCTTTTTCCTTTATGCATTTATAATAACTGTATTTTTGGAACATGATTCGGCATCAAGACAAACAACCTTGTCTTTGAGTACACACTATCGAGAAATCTGTTTTAATGAGTAAAATTTATCTTCATATAAAGCAACAATTTGCTTTTAAATATCTTTTTATCGGCATTTAAAAAACACAGTGGAAACTTTTCACTAAAAAGGGTCACATTAAGCTTGAATTTGAGTTTCTACAAACTAATCAAAGAGAAGAAAGGAAAAGACTTCCTTTACCCAGAATTTACGGCTCATTTCAACCTGAGATATCATAAGAATTGTGATGATTGATCTAATTAACATTCATTTGAGAAAGACTGGAGTCCTAGGAAGACTGTCCTGAGAGTTGTACCTGGAGGCTTTAAAGACTATAAGCCACCAAAGATACCATGAAAAGCAAAGGGCATGGAGGCAGAAGGCCCAGACTAGAGTTATATTTCTAGTACTTTCTAGCTTTAGTTTCCTTATTGGTAAGATTTAGTAATAATAAAAAGGACCATTAAACATGCCCGGTCTCGTGTTTCTCAAGAGCACTATAAAGGATAATTCATATGAAAGCATTGAAATACTATAAGATCAGATACAAATCCATAAACTCATGGAAAATACTATCAACTGAATCTTCTTGGAAAATTAAAGAACACCATTTTAGTGGGTAGGTGTAATAGTGAAGGCAAAATAACAATTCTCAAGAACAAAGAGCTACTAGTGACAGAAATGCAGGCTGTTCAGACACTGAAGGCATCTACTTACAAAAGCAATACAATTACGAGCAGCTAATATAAATATCTGCAAATTAAAGCAAGGAAAGAAATGACTGTAGGGGAATTTTCTCAGATGTGTGAGTTAGTACCTCCCATGGTTGAAAAGCGTAGGGGTTCTGACAGTCCCGAGCTTGGCAGAGATCCCGAATGGCATAACCAAGGGCAAGAACCGCGAGCTGGATACTGTGAACAAGTCCTGGCTCGGTGTAATTCCACAGGAAATCATTTCTCGGGGAGAAGTTCCTTTCTATATCCTCATTAGCCTTGTAGGCCAAAGTCCCCTGAGAATGGTTGGCAATGCATTGACTCAAATCACTGTCCTTGACATGGGCACAGGCAGACAAGAGCATGGCGTATTCATGTAAGGCCTTGTTATTCTCACTGGGAAATATATGCAGATTTTGAAGAAAGGAATGGAAAGAAGACATATTCCCTCTTCTAAAGGCAAACCCCACAACTTTGCCTATCTTTTTAACATTGGGAATGGTGGTAATCTTGGTGGCCGTTGACCAATTATCACTAGCAATCCAGATCTTATTTATATTTCTTTCTATAGCTTTACTGAAGAGATTGAAAACATGGGATTGCCTCAGAAATACCACAATGACATTAACCTGGGCTTCTGCTATGATTTTCTCAAGTGTCTCATTGATCCTGACTTTGAGGGTGTCATCTGAGAGGAAGGCTGGGAGAACTTCTTTGAAAGCTATGCACACGTTATTTGCTGCGGTCTGAACTGCAAAAGTGTTGAGAGCCAGTCGTCCATAGTCATCATCTGTGGCTATGATGCCAATCCAGTTCCATCCAGATTTCTGAATCAGGTTGGCCATTGCTTTAGTTTGATAGAAGTCACTGGGCACAGTCCGTAAAAATGAAGGAAAGCGAATTTTGTCACTTAGGATTTCTGCAGTTGATTCGTAACTCACCTGGAAATTGACAGAATCGTTTAGTCATGGTGTTGATAAACTCCAGGTGGCTGTTCATACGCTTTTTCATTTCTGTGAATTTCTGTAATCTTTTCCTAAATCGTCTTTACATTCTTTACATTCTTCACCTTCACCTTGGCACATGGTGAACATTGACTAAACCTAACTACCGTGACATTGCTATGCAGACCTCATTTTATACCTGGCATTGCTGGGCTCATGTCCGTTTGAACACCTGGGCTTCAGTAAAATTAGTGTTGCCTGTGGGGAGTCCCCTTTCCTTTTATGTTGTCTAGTGTTGTCGATCATGGAGATTATGTTTTTACATGCCATAATCATTGTTGAAAATAGTCTACTTTTCTTACTTATCAGCTAACTAGCATTATACGTAGTCTAGAAAATTTGAGCCAAAGCCTTATCTCTGAGCTCTTTGGGGAAATAATTCTTTTGTTTTGTCATTTTGGATATAAACTTATTTTTTTAAATCAATTTCACTGGACTAGATAATGGAACTCTTAGAATCTTTCATGGGTATGTGCTCTTACTGACTCTAACTCCAGAAAGTTAGATATTCTAAGTTCTTATGCAGTTACTGTCATATATATATATTTTTTTCTCTATCTATTCTCTTCTATCAGATGGCTATTTCTTGATAATCTGATTATAACTCTTTTTCCTTTCTAACTTTTGGCTTCCAATCTTCCCAGAGCCTAGAAAGCACTGGCCAGTGAGTCACAAAGCAATGTGATGAGAAGGTAAGTTCGTTCAAAATACAAGCTAAGGGGACTTGCTGGACTCTGAGTAGAGTGTGCAGGACTCTAGTGAAGGGCTCTCTGATGTTGGTTTTGGTCTTTAAGAGGCCTTTTTGCTTACTTCCTGAGTATTTATTGGCTTGCATTACAAGGAGATTACGTGAGATTTGAGATTGCTCAAAGCTTCCCATCATATTCAGAAGAAAATGCAAATTATACTACAGCTTATAAGGTGCTGAATGACCAGCCCTTGCTTATCTCTGCAAATACACTTCTTACTGAACTCCTTTCTATACACCTGATCTAGCTGTATTTACCTTTTGTTATTCTTTGGACATTTCCTCTTGGTCCTTACTGTGTTCTCAGCGTAGATGCTGTCCTCTTCTCCCCATCTTCCCTTGCTTGTCCCTTCTCATCTGAGTTTCAGGAAGTGTTCCTTGACCTGCATGTCCCCTTACCCCTTAGTCTCTCTTCAGTTTTCCTCATAGTACCCAACTGATGTTATTTCAGAAACAAGGCAGTTGAGGCCCTCAGAGTTTTCAGTCTTATCTGAATCCTGCTGAGAACCTTCAGAAACTCGATCTGACAGATTGAAGGAGAGACTATATTCCCTTAGTGCTCTGTCCACTATACCATCCAGAATAGGGCACCATGCCCTCTTTGACGGAAGAGAAAGGAAGGTTAAAGTACAAGCAACTCCCTAACTGGTTTCCCAGGTTACCCCGATCCTCTCATAATAAAGAATATGCTCAAAACCAACGTCCGTGGTAACACAAAACCCACCTGCGGCATGAGCTGTAAATTCAGCATCCTGGAGACAGCCATCGTTATTTCCGAGTAGCCGGCACCTATGACAGCCTTAACTCTTGGCATGTAGCTGGAGTAGTCACACTTGAACTCCACCATCTCTCTGGAGCAGTTGAGCTTAGACAGAAACCTCAGAGCGGCAGCCGTTGCCACTGTGACTTCGGTACAGGTGTCATAGATTCCGTACCCCAGTGTGACTCCAGATAATAGCGGTGAGTTGTTGATCATCTCAGTGCTATGAATCATGGCAAGAGCTTGCAGAAAAATTGATATTTCAAAGCTGTTGGGAAACAAGGTGTGTTTTTTAAAAAATCAGAACATAACTCTTCTATAGACGTTATGATGGTAACTTATTTTATTCACATAATAAGTATGATGTGATGATAAGTTACGATGTGTGTTATACTCACACAATAAGTTATGATGGTAACTTATTTAATTCACACCTCTGCTTTAAAATAGATGGTTTCTGGGTCAGTAAAGCTTACCTCTTAAAGGATAAACTCCACTAAACTTCATTTATCTAAAAATAGTTCTTGATGGAAACCTTTCTAAAGGGTATATAGTTTCTCAAGTGTGGTCTGTGGAACAGGATTTAACTTTTTCTTGATTAATTTTGGGATCATTTGAATACTCAGTTTATTATTCTGCAGTATGAAGATCTGTTTGGTATTTGCTCTTTTTTATAGTTAGATGTCACCATTTTATTGCTGTCCAAGTATCTGCTCTTTAGACTCACTAGCCTGGCTTTTGTGGTTGGAAACCAGATTAATAAGACTCTTCAGAATCACTTATAAAACAGCCTGTGGGTATAAGTTTAGCAGCTTTCTCCTAGATAAAGTGCACACTTGAGTTATGAAACATAGCTATTTCCTCTTTCAGTGGGTTTTCCCAGTGGACTTCTGATTTGTGATTACTTCAGGGCACTGAGTTGCTTGGTTACTGATTTACTGTTCAGTTTACGTCACCCACCACTGTATATAAAAGGTTACAAACTGCCTAATATATAGTAAAGATTCAAATTTTTTTAAACAAATTAAGGAGAACATTATTATTATTATGTTAAATTCCAGTATAGTTAACATGCAGTGTTATGTTAGTTTCTGGTGTGCAATATAGTGATTCAAAAATTCCATATCTTTCTCACTGCTCAACATGGTAAGTATACTCTTACAATTCTCTTCACCTATTTCATCCATTCCCTCCCACCCCGTGCACCTTCCCTCTGTTAGCCATCAGTTTGTCCTCTGTAGTGAAGAGTCTGCTTTTTGGTTTGTCTCTTTATTTTTCCTTTGTTCGTTTGTTTCTAAACGGGGGAAACCATTTGGTATTTGTCTTTCTCTGACTGAGTTACTTCACTTAGCATCATACTCTTTAGACTCATCCATGTTGTTGCAAATGGCAAGATTTAATTCTTTTTATGGCTGAATAATATTCCATCACACCACATCTTTATCCATTCATAGGGGAGAATATTATTGTGCAGGGTTTTGGTATTTTAAAGTGTCCTTTTAGTTCATTGAATTATGATAAATTAAAGTATTTTAATAGCATTATTTGTCATTGGAGACTATCTAAAAGTGAAGTTTGGCAAATCAGCATTAAGTTTTTAATTTAAAGAAAGAAACAAGGAGAGAAAAGTTACAGTAATGAATCATAACAAAAATAATGCATTGTATGACAATTAAAATGTATATTTTCAGGGATCCCCCCCCTCCATGTTAGCTCCATGAGAATGTAAACCTTTTTGGTGTATTCACCTTGGTATCCCAGTGCCTAGAATAGGGCCTGATAATGTAGGCACTTAATAAATAGTTGTTTGATGCTGAGTGAATACAGTTTTTCTTAAGGAGTGTCAATAAGGGGAAAGGAAGTTCAATTCAATTTTTTTTTCCAGAATAAATTTATTAGATCAATGATTTTTTCATATTTCCATCCTTAATTGTTGGCCTATAATTGTGGGCCTCAAATCTTCTTTAGGTACCAATTTAGTGCTCTGAAAATCTTCATTATTTATCTTGAGGCATTTGCTGGTATTTTCGATAATCAACATTTAAAAAGTCAGTAGCTCAAAGTGCCCAACTTCTAGGGCAAATGCCAGGAAGGAATTTTAGTGTGATGTGGAACCACATTTTATCTGACAGCATTCTTAGAGGAGTTGCTAAATATTTTTTGATACAGAAAGAAAAAAAGAGAGGGGGGAAGAGAAAGTCAAATTTACATACAAAAACGTCAAGGTAGAAAGCAGGATTTCCCAGTGGAAGGAAGCATGGCAAACACATTGCCACGGGAACAGAGGCGGATGCTGCCTGCGACCTTAGAAGTTATCCAGGCCCTTAGTTTACAAAAGAGAAAACTGGAAACTGGAACTCAAAGAGTTTAAGTGCTTTGCATAAGTCTACAGAGTAAATTTGTTCCCAAACTGAAATTAGAATTCAAATTTCCTGCTCTCCTTAAAGAAAATCCATTTGTAACATCCTCTGCCCAGCTTTACTTTTCCGTAGTACACTGTGCCATGTTTTTTCTATAGTCAGACTTTCAGTGAAAAGTGTTCATCACAGAAGAAGGAACCCATTAAGTTGAAGTAAGGTCTTAATTTATCATGAAGGAATTTAATTATTTCAAGAATGGAAGGAATGCAGTATTGACAAAATGCTAGTATAGAGAGAAATTTTAAATGTAGCCCATTTTAAACAAAACACTAAATAAGGCATTTATATTTAAAACAAAATGCATATTGTGGGGGATATAAACATGAACAATACATACTATAAATAGATAGTGCAATGTAAATTCATATACATTCATATTAATATATAATAAATATATGTATAACATAAATAGAAACATGCTATGTAATTTTTTAATGGATAGTCTATGGTGTCTCCTAATTGGTTTTCTTAAGTGACTTCAGGGGTTGTTTGTTTTTAGCCAAATCTAAATACATATATTAAGGGAAAGCATTCACTACCTCTGCACTTAGAGGTTGATTATACATACAGTGCTGATATATTTCTCTTTTAAGGAAGGATTACAAGACTAACTATATGCAACTTAAGAATATAAGAATTTAAATTTTATTAAAATAATTTTAGATGTTAATACAAGTGAATGCTTACATGCCTTAGTGTTATAGTATAATCAGGAAATCTAAATGTGTTCTTCGACACTTTACTCACCCGACACACTTTTGGATTTCTGGTCATCTGGGATAGTCTTCTGAGGACAGCATTTTTTCATGAATGGCAAATAAGCCTCCAATCATGATATGTCCTGGAGAGGTGGCAGCCACAAAGTCATCAGGGGTCTGGCAAGGCTGGGAGGTAGCAAGAGTACTCCCAAAGCAGGTCATTGGTATCATCAATAGTGCCATGCTTCAATCCCATTTGCTCTGTTCATGTGAGTTCTTAGGAATCACTAAGCTCACAGAGTGCCAACAACATGGTTTCTATTTCACCTGTAAACACCATGGAAGGTATAGGGCAGTGTCAAAGGCCGGAAACATTTAGTTTTCAGATGCTTGATGATAGTCAAAACAGTTCCTCACCAGTAAGAACATATCAGACTCTAACATTCCATTGTTGGAAATGGACGCTAGCAGTCATGGTGGGAAAAAAATTATAGAATTAGAAATACAGGTCTTCTCTGGTTTAGTACTCTTTTACTTTACTGATATTCCAAGGGCTTTGGGTCATGTCAGCATTTCTTTTGAAGCAGAATATAGAATCTTCAAAAGGGAGCAGTTTGGGAAAAGCTTCCCACTTCAGGCATGGACAGTATTGCGTTTCCAAAAGGTCTTGCATTCATGGTGTCATTTATAAACTGTCATTTATTCCAAAGTGTCATTTATAAACTGTTTAGAAAAATAACATTCTGCTTTCATTTTTCCAGTAAAGCTCTATTAAGAAAAAAAATGAAATTCAGTTAAGTGTAGGTATTTATCACTTCTAGTTTACATATGTTAGAAATAAATAGTTTTGGTGATAATGGGCAAAACTAAATTTGAGACAAAACTTACCTGATACAGAGTTTGGCTTTGAACAAGAAAGGTCTGTCACAGATTATCGACATTGCCATAGTCTGTGGATTTTATTTTTATAAATTTGGAACGAATTTTAATTTACGTGTTCTTAAACGTTTAGGAATCTGAGCTAACGTGATTTAATGAATTTCCTTTAGAATCTAACAGAGGATAGATACACCTCAGTGACTTAGGAACCATTAAGAAAAAGTTAAAAATGATAACATACCTTTTTAAAGTCAATCTTTCCCAGACATTGGATTAAGAAGGAATATATCATGGGTAGGTAGTTCCAAACCCCATACAGCCAGGTTGTTGATGGGTCACAGACATGTTTAGAGGCATTTCAGAAGATAAAAGAGTACAATGACTGTTACAGTGTTTTTCATCACCCAGATTAGTCTTATGTTCTACTGACATGTGGGGTCACACGAACCCAGGTTAGGGTTAGGGTTAGAAGAGTGGAGAGGTCACAGCTCCTCACACAATGTCCAATGTTCCTTAAGTCCTACGTTTTTACCATTAGCAAGATTTCCTCTTAGGATCCAAACCGGTTAACTTCAATTGTTCAGAAAGTTCAATATACATGGGTTTGAAATCTCTTCAAATGTAGGGGCGCCTGGGTGGCTCAGTGGGTTAAGCCTCTGCCTTCGGCTCAGGTCATGATCCCAGGGTCCTGGGATCAAGCCCTGTGTTGGGCTCTCTGCTCAGCAGCGAGCCTGCTTCCCCATCTCTCTCTCTCTGCCTGTCTCTCTGCCTACTTGTGATCTCTGTCTGTCAAATAAATTAAAAAAAAAAAAAGAAATCTCTTCAAATGTATAATAATTGCATTTTGCCCCTCCTAATCTTATTACTCATTTGTGCATGTGTATGTGTGCAATTAGATATATTTGTTTTTATCGGTGCAGTTTTTTTTGGCTCAGTTATTTTTGTTACAAATTAAAACATGATTTTGGCAAAAATATAATAAAAAATAATAATAAGTTCAGATCATTGTCCAGCAAAAGTATGTAATAAGTATTAAATAACTCGGAGTGATTCTGAAGGTATGACCCTCATGTGACCCTATTGCTCAAACCTGACATTTATTTGAAAACTCAGTGACAGCGTTGGACCAATGATTTCTCTTTGGTTGCAATTTTAACAATATTTAGGGACTTTGTTATCTGACAAAAATTAAAGATAAATCACATTTTCTTATTTTAGTAAATATAACCTAGGCAGGAAAATCTATTTCTATAAAGGTAAGAAAAAAAGGTTTTGCAAGCCCTCATCCTATAAAATGCAGTGTTATACGGCAGAAAGAACTCAGACTTTGGAAGCAGACAGACTGGTTGGCTCGGCCCACTACTTAGCATGTGACCATGAACGAGTTACTAACCTCTTCTGAACAATAATTTTCTAATTTATAAAATAGGTAGGCAGCTATTCTTTCTCACAGTACATTTTGAGACTCGAACTGAATTGATTTGTAAAGCTCCGTATTCTACTAGGCATTCACTAATTAACTCCTGTCTTCGCGCATTAGGGCTGCTACAACAAAAATGCCATAAACTGGGTGGCCTATAATCAACACACATTTATCTCACAGTTCTTGAGGCTGGGAAGTCCAAGATTATGGCACTGGCAGGTTTAATACCTGGGGAGATCCTGCTATAACTCTCATGTGGTAGAAGAGGACAGGGAGATTTCTCGAGACTGTTTTTAGATGGGCATTAATCCCAGTCAGGAGGGCTCTGCCCTCATGATGTAATCACTTCCCAAAGCCCCCACCTCCCAATAACAAAGTCTTTGGGGTTCTGTTGCATTATGTAAATTTTAAGAAGACATAAAACATTCAGAACATAGCAGTTCCCACCTTCCCCGTACCAAAACCAAACTGAAAGTTACTAATTTTTAAATTTGGAGTTCTACAGTCAGCATTGCTCAGAGCTCTTTCTCAAACACCGTAAATGCGTGCCTGGTGGCAGTGACGACACTTGGAACAGTACCACTGGTTGGTTATCGTCTCCCTAGAAGTTAGATCATTATTGAGTTAAGCTTGAAGGAAGATACAATCTATCCATTACTTCAGAATGCCACTGGACATATTCTCTCCACTGTTGTAGTTTCTGTCATTTTCAAGGTTTAGTTTTGAATTACGGACAGCACTTTTAGCCATAACTTTGAGTCTACCGTTACTACATATTTTCTACTATTAAAAACACTTGCAGGTGCACCTGGGTGGCTCCGTCAGTTATGTGTCTGCCTTCAGCTCAGGTCATGATCCCAGGGTCCTGGGATCAAGTCCTATATCAGGCTCTCTGCTCAGTGGAGAGTCTGCATCTCCCTCTTCCTGCTGCTCCCCCTGCTTGTGTTTGCTCTTGCTCTCTCTCTGTCAAATAAATAAATAAATCTTTAAAAAAATCAAAATACTTGCATGTGTTTGATATGTAATAACAGCAATAACTATTACTAATCCAAAAGATCTTTTTAAAACAACAGTTTCTAGGGGTGCCTGGGTGGCTCAGTCTGTTAAGCATCTGCCTTTGGCTCAGGTTATGATCCCAGGTCCCGGGATCAAGTCCCAAGTCGGGCTCCCTGCTCATCAGGGAGTCTGCTTCTCCCTCTGTCTGCTGCTCCCCCTGCTTGTGCACGCTCTCTCTCTCCATTGAATAAATAAAATATTAAAAAAACTCCACAGTTTCTGAAGGATAAAAACTCTTGAAGAAAGTTTGAGAGATGAATTACTGATGTCAATAGTTCTTTCCTCCTTTTGATCTCAAGGTTCTGTATTTTTTGGTAACTATCTTGATGTGAAGCCCTATCTGGTTAATATTATTTAAGAGGAATAGTATGGAAGCGAGAGCGCCACCCACATAATTCTCCTAGAGACACTGCTTAGACAAGTACAGCAGGGACGTATACTCAGTGAGTAGGGACACTCTGTTCTGTCATCACAGCACTGATGATGGACTGACCCCCACCCACACCCCCAAACCTGAAAGGCTGCGGTGCAGACTGGTGCAGGTCAGGCTGGAAATGGTCCTCTGTGGCCTGAGGCTCACAGTATGGCATCAACACCCTAAGAAACTTCCGGTCAGTTAGTTGAACACCTGTCAGTTCTTAGCACGTGCGCATCCTCTCCTGCTATGACATCTGTCCATCCGCCCACTCCAACTCTACAGTCCTCTTTTCTGCTTCGTTACATTTCATACTGATGACACCACAGTGTTATTTGCATCCACAATGAGGTTTTTAAAACAGAACCATCTTCAAAATTAGAGGAATCGATGTAAACAATGGATTTCAGTTACCTGTGGGAGGAATTGCAGGGAGGTCCAGCATGGCTGGGGTTTGTAGGGGGACTTCTGGACTTCACGAGCCGGGCAGTGACCACTCTGCTTGCACACAGCTGGCCTGATGGAACAGCCCAGCATGCTCACCCTGAAACGAAAGAAGCCCACCTCAGCGTTAGGCAGGGGGAAGCCAGGATCTACAGCCTGTGGAGAAGATGGTTTAAGAGTTCGTTCTGATCCATCTGTCTGTGTTGTCTGTGGCTGGTAGTTATTTTTTTTTTTCAGGGCTGCACAAACAAAAATATATTTAGCTACAAGAAGCAGGTATTCAGGGGTGCCTGGGTGGCTCAGTAGGTTAAAGCCTCTGCCTTCGGCTCAGGTCGTGATCCCAGGGTCCTGGGATCGAGCCCCGCATCAGGCTATCTGCTCAGCGGAGAGCCTGCTTCCCTTCCTCTCTCTCTCCCTGCTTGTGATCTCTCCCTCTCTCTGTCAAATAAATAAATAAAATCTTAAAAAAAAAAAGAAGCAGGTATTCAAAGCACAATACCAAAACGGCATTTTATTTGGTCAATGTGAAATTTGAGTGCTTTTGTATGTTCCTTACGTTTCTTTCACAAGAATCCCTTATCAAGTAGTTGTAATAGGAGATCGTAGCCTTAAGAACACAACTGCTCAGGACTGAGCCCAGAATCCCATGGTTAGGTGCTTTCACCTGCCATCTATTGTGCTGATGTTTTCTATGTTTACTTACTCTTCTTACTCTTTCCTCATTTTTTGTGTGCTTAACTATTACCTCTTCCATTAGACGGACACTTTTTGTAGGGCTGATGGGGTTTGATAGGTCTTTGCACATCTCATAATTTATTGTCTTTCTGAAAAAAATTCAGTTTCGTGATGTATTGAGCAACATTACAAGTGTATTGCTCAGTGTGATCTTTTTAATAAGTCATCAATGAGGTCATAGCAGATAAGCCCCAGTAAGCCAATGTGAGCCAGAGGACATGTTACATATGATCAGCATTTTTGTAGTCTATTATTATTATTCACTTGCAAAAATCAAATATCAGTTCATATTGCATAAGCAGCAGGGAGTGCTGGAAGAATACCATTGTCCTGTAAATCACAAAGTTCAGTAAAACTTCAGCGAAGGGTAAAATTACACGGCAAAGGCCTAAATTCCCAATGAACCCTAGTGACTGTGTAGCTAAGCATTTTATTGCATTTAGTTGGATTTCAAATAGATCCATAAGATCAGAGATGGTTCTTAGCAAGGATATAAAACAACAGTCAAATTTTGGTCCTCTTGCAATCTTTCCCCTATCAGGTTTCCTGCATTTACCCGTTTTGTTTCAGTATTTCCTCACTGTGCTATTCCATACTGAATTCTCATTTATCACTGCAACACTTCTGTTCCGCCCTACGTCATCTTCTCTGATGAATTAAAATTTCTCTCCTAGCGTTTTTTTTTCATTTCGTATATAATTTTAACATAAGGTCATTAACTTCCTTTAATATGCAACATAAGAGATATTATCCTACTTAGGGAATCCCTGGAAATCTGTGGATGGAGTTCATGGAAGTCTGTCAATCCCTTAAAATTGTGTAAAAATTTTGAGTGAACATGCATATGTGGATTATTCTGGGGGGAGCATTCAGTCCTTTTATCAGTTCATCAATGGATCTGTTACCCCCAGAAAAGTTAAAACCACTGTCTTCGATTTAAGCCTCTCTTCCCAGGAAACCAGAAATGTTTTCTGAGATAATGATCCAGACTTTGTTGCTACCCATTAGTAACTCGAACCATCTTCACTAGGCACAACTTCATCATTTGCTTGATACACATCAGCATTTAACACCACTAGCCAAAAGATTATGTGAACAGTTATTACCCACAAGTATCTTCTCATCCATCTCAGAGAAGAAAACTAGATTACTACCCTAAGGACCCTGGACCTACTTCCCCTACTTCCCACAAAAGGAAGTGAAGGATAGTTATTTCCTGGTGAAGCTAAGAGAAATAGACTGTATTAGTTCCCACAGAATAGGCCAGGTGTTCATTTTTCAGAGTTATTTCCTTTGTAGCTTTCCCACAAATCATATAAAAGATACTGTTATTAAAATGTTTTCTTGGGGGTTCTGGGTGGCTCAGTGGGTTAAAGCCTCTGCCTTTGGCTTGGGTCACAATCCCAGGTCTTAGGATCAAGCCCTGCATTGGGCTCTCTTCTCAGCAGGGAGCCTGCTTCCTTCTCTCTCTGCCTGCTTCTCTGCCTACTTGTGACCTTTGTCTGTCAAATAAATAAATACAATCTTTAAAAAAATTAAAAAAATGTTTTCTTGTCCCTTGAAAGTGTGTGTGTGTGTGTGTGTGTGTGTGTGTGTATGTGGGTGTGTGTGTTTTCCCCTCTCGCTGAAGGGAAGAACTTGATTATTGTAGGTTACCATTTAGATCGACATTGTATGGTCTCACATGGTGTGTTAATGCAGCATGTCATGATCTTTTCCCTTCTGCTATTACTGTTCCACTTATAAAAGTACTTTTTTTGCCTATCCCGTAACTAATAGTAAAATAGGCAAGAAAATCAAAATCCTGACAGATCTACTTCAGTATCCAATCATTGCCTCACTTTTCTCTTATGTATTGAGTCTCTCATATTGCAAACTATATATTGTTTTTAGTGGCATTATTAAAAAACTGAACGGATTTGGTCCTTTGTATAACAAGCTGCATGTGCTTGAAAGCCATTTTTAATATCGAACTAAACTGTAAATTCCGTGGAAAAACAAATCTGCCATATCACCACTTCAGTGCTATTGATATAGTATGTTGATTTGAGGGAATGTCTTACTGTTCAATTCATTGTTTTTTTTTTTTTTTCCTGTGTTTAGACATAGTGCAAGTCAACCACTTGGATCTCTTTTCTCTATGGTAGATAAATACTACTTAATTTGTAAAAATATTTTTTTCAGGCATTTACAAACTGTGCCCCAATATCCCCACATCCCCTAAGAAACATTCTGCACATAATAGGTGCTTGCATTGGCAAGAAGCCTGTTCCTTCTTGCCCAGTTTGCTGTGTTAGGCTCAAAGTTGAAAAAGTGTAAAGACATTCTTTTACCTTGCAGATGTTGATACTGGAGGATTTTCAACCTTCTTGTATTTGATTTTTTTAAACAATTTTTTTAAGGATTTTCTTTATTTATTTGTTCGAGATAGACACACACACACACACACACATACACACACAGAAAGAGAGAGAGAGAGAGAGAGAATTGGGGGGAGTGGCAGAGGGAGAGAGAGAAGCAGATTCCCTGCTGAGCCAGGAGCCAGAAGTGGGGCTTGATCCCAGGACACTGGGATCATGACCAGAGCTGAAGGCAGACACTTAACCGTCTAAGCCATCCAGGCACCCCTTGTATTTGATTTTGGCTTACATCTCACTCCCTTAGATAATGTATTCATTTTCTTCACAGCCATTTATGAGTATCTGCTTCTGTTGATTATTTGTTTACAGTGCATTTCTTCCATTGTATTTTAAAGCTCCATAAGGACAGAGATTATGTTCATATTTTTACTTGATTATACCCAGTATCTTATAGAGTGCCTAGCCACATGGTAGACACTCACTTACTAGTTGTTGAACAAATGAATGAGTACATCGGAACAGCCTAGAAATGTATGATTACAGCTTGGACCACCCTTCTTAGCTGGTGGATGTTGCTGTGAGAACCTGCAGCTTCCAGAAGAACTCAAAGGTGAATATCGGTGGAGACCATTCACAAGCTAAAAGCAGGAACTCCAAGTTCACATTGTTTTTCTCCAGTTTGTAATGTCAGAATGATGACTTGTTTGGGGAATCATCGACACCAGTGCTCTGCTCTCCAATTCTAGGCAGCATGGTAAGCACCTGGCTGATTGTAGGCCCAACAGACCGTATACTACCAACTTGTTATTTGTTTTCAACCTACTCCATTAGGTTCACAGTTCATGTTGTGACTGTCACATGTTTGTGCTTTAAGGATAAACAACTTTTTATGTGTGTCTTTGTGCAACTCTTAGTTTGATTTCAGTAGCAAGGAACAGTCCAAAGTAAATGATAGGTAATATACAACAAAATCAGAAATTGGCATATGAACAGGTTACCAGTGAAAATAAAGCAGATTTGCTCAGCAACAAAAATATTTGCCTCTATAGGTTTCACATGGATCTAAGCAAAGAGAAGAGGTTGGTGATTTGGGGAGGGAAATAGGACATTGTGTAAGAGACAAGCTCAGGTCTTCTCCCTTGAGATTCCAGGCAATCAACAGGTTTAATCCCTCAAACAAAGGCAGACAACTTTGGTTAGACTAGGTTGGTGAATTATTGCAGATCTGACTGCTGCGGTTGGCAAGCAATCACTGAGAGTTTTTTCAAAGCTTCTTGTCCAAAGGGATAATAGAGCTCTTGGGAACAAAAAGATAGAAGCCTCTCTATTATGGTTGAGAAAGATAGTGTAAAAGATAACTAATTTAGAAAGATGATTCTACGTATGAGTGCTTTATAGAATCCTAGTTGGTTAGTCAACTGACCAGTTGTTTCAATTTAGCTCTGAATCCATCGATTGTCCTCAAATACTGTAGAAATAAATGTATGCAATTCTTCAAATCTGTGAAGTAGAAAATGAGAGTTGGAAATAAGAAATGAGGTTGAGTCATATATAAATTTGTGCTGATAGACGATTTAAAAAATTTATTTAAATTCAAGTTAGTTAATGTATAGTGTAGTATTGGTTTCAGGAGTAGAGTTTGGTGATTTCATCACTTATGTACAACACTCAGTACTAATTCCAACAAGTGCCCTCTTTAATACCCATCACGTATTCAGCTCATCCCTCCCACCCACCTCCCCTCCAGCAACCCTCAGTTTGTTCTCTTAACTGTAGAGTCTCTTATGGTTTGCCTCCCTCTCTGCTTTGATCTTATTTTATTCTTCCTTCCCTTCCCCTATATTCGTCTGCTCTGTTTCTTAAATTCCACATAGGAATGAAATCATATGATATTTGTCTTTGACTGACTTATTTCTTTAGCATAGCACCCTCTAGTTCCATCCATGTTGTTGCAAATAGCAAGATTTCATTCTTTTTGATGGCTGAGTGATATTCCATTGTATATATATACCATATCTTCTTTATCCATTCATCCATTGATGGGCATAGACTCGCTCCATATTTTGGCTTTTGTCGATAATGCTGTGATAAACATTGGGGTGCATGTTACCCTTTGAATCATGTGCTGATAGACCATTACCAAATTTCCTGAGGTACTATCAAAGGTAAACTGATTACATAGGAATTCAGGGCTTTAGGGAAGTGCAGGAAGAACTTGGATCATTGATACTTGCAATTCTATTCTGAGGCATGCTTTATCTAAATCAGCCTCAGACAGCTCGCAATTGATCCAAGTTACTTTTCATTTGCCTGTAGATGCTTTCCTTTCTTGAGAGAGAGGCATATTAAACTGTGCCTATTGTGTGTGTATGTGTGTATGTATATGTGTGTATATGTATATACATGTACACACATACATATGCATATATACATATATACTTACTGAGTGTCTACTAGGGCTCTGGCACTGTTCTGGGTGTGCGAAAACACAAGGGAACAAAATGGGAAAAAGGTAAACATCTCTCATGAAGTTTACATTCTAATGAAGGAGGCAAACAATTATATAAAATGTATGTTTATCATATTTTAGAAGGTATTAAGAAGGTTATGAAGAATAGTAAAGCAGAAAAGGAACATAGAAAGTTCCAGAGTAGGGTTGGAATTTTGGTCAGGCAAGCTGAGAAGATGACATTTGGGGAAAGATTTAAAAGCTCTGGTCATGACCCAGGGATCTGGGATAGAACCTGCATCAGGCTCCCAGCTCAGTGGGGAGCCTGCTTCTCGTCTCCTTCTATGGCTCCCTCTGCTTATGCTTTCTCTGTCAAATAAATAAATAAAATCCTCAAAAAAAAAAAAAAAAGAAAGAAAGTTTTAAAGGTGAGGGAGGGAACCTTGTGGATGTGGGAGGGAAGAGTTATCTGGGTAGAGGTGAGTATAAAAGCCTGAAGAAGGAGAAGAGCAAGAAGGCCAGGGTATTTGGAGGAAAAGAAAACAAGGGGTAAAATAGTAAGAAATGAATTAGAGAAATGACAGGGGACCATATCATGAGGGCCGCACAAATCATTGTGAGGATTTTGCTTTTTATTCTAAAATGGGAACTTACTGGACAATTTTGGGTAGGAGAGTGATATATTTTGATTCACATGTTTAAAGGATCATTTTATGTCTGTTGAGAATAGATTGGAGGTGAGTTGATGGCTGTTGCAATAATTTAGGCAAGATGATGCTGGTTCTGATAAATCTGGTAATAGTGGAGAAAGTGAGAAGTGGTCAAATGCTGGACATATTTAAAAAGTAGAGACATCAGAATTTGCTGATGTCATTACTTAGAAAAATTACCAATTCTAAAATTCATATTTTTTTCCTTTCTCAGTTTCCATCCACAGATACACTAAGGATGAATCTGCTGAGACAGATTCAGAAGGTCGTGTTATTTGGTTAAAGAGACTATACCTTGACGTAGATAAAAGCTCAAGAAAACTATATATCTCTCAATATTGTTGTATTATTATTATATTTTTTCCCAGAATACTCAGATAAAATGGAAGAAAAGGTAAAATGCAAACTGTTTTTTTCTCTTACTAAGTATGTAGTAAATATAATTTTTAATGAGGTGTGGCTGAAACATTTAATTTGGTCTTCATGGTTCAGTCTTTGTGTTTACCTAACAGTAACAGAATAAGTCTAACTTGGAAAATGAAAAGATCAAAGAGTTTCCTCATTTGGCTTCAAAAAGGAAAACAGGAAAGGAATAAAAGCTGATACTTTTCAAGTTTTGAGCTCTGTTACTATCTCTTAGTTTATTTTCACATCTAATTTTCTTGGTTAGTTTAAATCACTATAATTTACTGTAGTAAACAAGAAATGATGAAAGCATTTTCTTGTAATTATAAAGTAAACAAAAAATTTAACTCCACTTTAGAAAAAAAAATCTTTTAGGGGACACACACAAAAAACCAAGACTTTAATGAGTTAGAATTTCAGTGAATGAGAGAATCCCTACGAAGAGAAGGCGTCTGATGACTTCCTAGTATGGATGCTACGAAAATCCAAGGGAGAATTTTATGTGAGTTACTAGAAAAAGAGAAAAAGAATAAATTCTCTAGACCAATGTTTCCTACACTTCCTTAAGGTGTTATTAGTTGTCCTTTGATAGAAGGATTTTTTATTTAAATAAAATGGGAGGCACTGGGTGGAGCTAAGTAGTCTGACCCCTCCTTTCCCTTCCAGGCTCCCAGGGTTCCAACTTCTCGGCCTTTATTCACCCTAGAGAGATAGGACCACATGGAGGTATCTTCCATGAGGTGCATGATCTAAGTGTTTTGCCCATTTGAAAATGAGGTCTGTCCATTTAAGGGGTTCTTTATAAATTCTGCTAAGCAGAGAAATTAAAATATTTTCTAGCATTCTGTCCTCTGTCTTCTCAAATCCCTCTCTATTGTTATTTCTTAAAGTTTCAGAGAAAAATAATGTCTTATTTAGGTCAGGATGACAAGTTCAAGGAAAGAACTCTCCTGGTAGATCAGGAAAACATTGTTCTTTGGTTGCTAACCCAGCAGCTCCCAAGTAGATGCCAACAGCCCCCCACCCTGAGACGGAAGCTACATTTGCTGTTGAGTGCTGTGGTTTCCTCCCTGGAGAGAGAATCTTTGTTAGTTTCTCTAAATCTTTAAGCCCTTTAGTCAGAATGGATTCCGAGGACGAAACAGACCATCAATTAGATATTTACACAGAAGTATGACCTACAACATACAGGCTTAACTTAGTCTCTCTCTTAAAAATCGGTAAATGAATTTTGATGTCTTATTAGGCAGATGAAAAATAAAACAGGAGTCAACCAAGGGTGAGTTAAGATTCTCTCTCCACCACCTAGCAGTTGAAAGAGTTTAGGCAAATAACGAAACTTCATTTCTCCGTTCCCTTCTTTGTAAATAGAGCTAATAACCCTGCCCACCTAGGGCTGCTCTGCAGATACAATGTTAACAAGTATAGAGAGCACCTAATTTAACACCTGGCACCAGTAGCTGCTTAATAGCTGTTATTAATAAAAGGAGAGGAAGTCAAGTCAGGCTCTACTCTAGTATTTTCAGTGAGTCAGACACAGGCCCTTATTCACTATTTGCATTTTGTAATCCACTCTCGAACCCCTGAGTCCCAGACTGAGATGAGATATTGAGAGGCTGAACCATTGACTTGATGCAGTGAGAGGGTCTCTCTATAGGAGCCCCAGAGTTCACCTTCTAGGCTGAATCCAATCATTTTTAGAATTATTTTGAAACCTTAAAGGTTATTTATAATTTTGGGGGAAAAGTTTCATTAAAAATAGGTTATGCAATATAATAAGGCAGCTGTTTATTCACAGGCCTCTTTTTTTTTTTTTTTTTTTTAGGCCGGGAACAAGTCTTTTAACAATGCAGAAAAATGTTGTTCAACATCCCCACCTACTGGTAACTCTACAGAATAATGTATTACAATTACTCAAAGAACTGAAAATCGCTAGTTTTCCAAGAAATACATTACTACTACTAATGACAATGATTAACGTGCACTGAGCACTTACTTGATGTTGGAGAACTTTTCAGAGCTTTATGACATGATAAATCACAGAATAATAAAATAGTTTTTGGATCGAGTCAGTCTATCCTAAGGAAGAAATCATTTTCAGCATTATCACAGGGCAAGAGAACAAATCATTGCCCCAGTCCAAAGCAGGATCTTGGGTCCATGCTGTCAAAGTGCAGAAGGCTGCCATGGCCTTCTAAATTGCCCCTCTGCCCTGGGTTTCCCCTCAGGCCAGTCCACTCTGCACTTTGACACTAATTTTCTCATGATGATTAAACGCAAAGAAAGGGTTTAGGTTTTGAATAAGCTTCCAAAAAAAAAAAAAAAGATCTGGGAAAAAAATTAGCAGAATAGTCTTAAAATGAAGTCTTTCAATGGATGGGATTGGACCTGTGAGATAAAAGGATGCAATGATGAAGCCCAGAGACAACGGGGCAGGCAGGAAGTATTTGACTTGTAAATTTGATTTGACAAAATGTGTGATGATGTCAAAGCAAATTCCCTACCCTGATTAGATAAAGGTCCCATAGGCTGAGGGAAGACAAAGATGGGGCAAGGTTGTGATCTAGACAACGAGATCCTGAACCTGAGCCTGAAGCTGGTATTACACGCATTTAGGGAAGGAAGGAGTGTATATTTTTTTTTACAAGTGGAGGATTGTTAAGTTATTTGTGGTCAGAGAATAGACTATAGAGATTGCCATAAATCCTTTGGCACTTCTTTCTTAGAGACATGTGATATGTAATCTGTGTCCCCTCTCCTTGAATTTTGGCTGATTCTGTAACTTCCACGATCCGTGCAATATCATAGAAGTGACCCTATGCCCAGCTCTGAAGAAATAGACTGCTTCCACTTCCTGATTCTTGGAACAGTCAGGGAATGCGGCGGCTCTATGCAAAAATCCAGTAGTCCCAGTCCTTCACGGTGGCGGGGCTATGTGTAGGTTGACAATCTGAGCCCAACTGTCCAAAATGCTAGACCCATGAAGAAGCCATCGTGAACTCTCCAGAATAGCCTTTCCATCAGCAAAATACCGCTGAACGACCTCAGTTGATGCCACATGGAACAGAAGAACTACCCAGATGAGACGCGTCTGAATTTTTGACTCATAAAACCAAGAGGTGTAATGAAATGGTGGTTGTTTTGTAAGACTCTTTTTGGGGTAAATTACTAGCCAGCAATAGATAAACCAGAACATTCCCCTGCAGCCCATCCTCAACACAGAAGCCAGAGGGAACACTGAAATATAAGTCAGATCGTGTCCCTTCCCTGTCCAGAACTCAGCAATGGGTAAAACCCAAAGTTCATGCATTGATAATCAAGGCATTACATGATCCAGTCCCTATTACCTATCTAACTTCTCTCCCTGCTTCTGTCCTCCTTGCTCATTCATCTCCTGCCACACTGGCCTTCTGCTCTCCTGAAAAACAACTCCACACGTTCCTGCTAATGTCTTTAGCAATTTCCTCTGCCCAGAATACTGTCCCTCCACATGGCCACTTGGCTAACTCCCTCTTCTCCTTTAAGTATTTGCTCAAATGTCACCATCTCAATGAAGCCTATCCAGCTCGCCTTATTTAATGTTATTAATTATCCTTACCCTGCCAGCATATTCCCACCACCCCCAGCACTCTTGATCCCACTTATCTGGTAATATTTTGACTTTTTCCCATATTTACATGCTTTTAACCTATTACACAACTTGTTTATTCATGGTTTTATTAAATTGTCTATCTTCTTGGCTGGAATAGAAATTCCTTAAAGACAAGATCTTTTTCTGTTTTTTGTTTGTTTGTTTGTTTTTCACTGATGAATCCCAAGTGCCTGGCACATATAAATACTCAGTAAATGTTTGTTAATTATTGGAGTAGATGAGTTTATCTTGAATTAATAAGGTTACATTATCTATTGCTTAGCAGATATAGGACCTCCAGAAGTAAATTTAGTTTAGTTTTAGAAAGAAAAGTATGTTAAACCTTAGCTCACCCGGATTTTCTGAACATGCAGACATCTTCTCTACTGTATTTTTTTGAGCCAAAGGCCGTACACAAGGCTTTAATGCTGACAGCAATTAGTTTTCCAGATAGAAAACAATCTCTATCATTGTCATCATGGCCGTCATCATCTTCTTCACCAGCTCTGTGACTGCTTGCAAACCCAAACTGCAAAACACTTTTACCAATGTGCTTCCTTTTGTGAGACAATAGGCAAAGCAGAGCCTCAACTATTTATTTTTATTTATTTATTTATTTATTTTTAAAAGATTTTATTTATTTATTTGACAGACACAGATCACAAGTAGGCAGAGAGGCAGGCAGAGAGAGAGGGGGAGGCAGGCAGACTCCCTGCTGAGCACAGAGCCCGATGTGGGGCTCGATCCCAGGACCCTGAGATCATGACCTGAGCCGAAGGCAGAGGCCTCAACCCACCAAGCCACCCGGGCGCCCCAACTATTTATTTTTTAATTTTTTCTCTAATGGTTTCCCCCTTGTGAGCCCAGTTAAATCCCATCCCTCCTTGTTTGCTGAGTGTTTTGACCTGAACGGGGCTGAATTATGTCAAATGCCTTTTCTGTTTGTTTTTCTTTATTTTGTTAAGGTAGTTAAGATGTTTGTTTTTCCTTATTCCATTAAGGTAGTGAACTATATTGATTGATTTTAGAATGTCAAAGGACACTTGCTCAGGTCATGATCCCAGCGTCCTGGGATCGAGTCCCCCATCGGGCTCCTTGCTCGGCAGGGAGCCTGCTTCTCCCTCTGCCTCTGCCTGCCACTCTGTCTGCCTGTGCTCGCTCTCTCGCTCTCTCTCTCTCTCTCTGACAAATAAATAAATTAAAAAAAAATTCATTGCATTCCCAGGATAAAAGCTCTTTTTCAAAATGGATCATCCTTATGATATCTTGTTGGATTCAATTTCGCTGAGAATTTTTGTGTAATGTCTTTTGTCAGCTTTTGGTAGCAGAGTTTTGCTGAACTTATAAAGTGAATTAGAAAGTATTCCCTCCTCTATTTTTGTGAAAATTTGTGTGAGTGACATTATTTTTTCCTTAAATATTTGGTAGGAAACTCTAATGAAACCATTCAGACCTGTAGTTTTATTTATGGAAAAGGTTTGGATCGTAATTTCAATTTTTAAAAATAGAATAAAGCTATTTTGATTTTCCACTGCTTGTTGAATCACTGTTAATGAGTTGTGTTTGGAAAAAAATTGTCCATTTTGTCTAGATTTTAGAATTTATTAGTCAAACCTTGCTCATAAATATTGCCTTTTGCTATATCCAGGACCTATAGTAATATCTCTTTTATACTTGAGAGTGGTCATTTGTGTTTTTTCTCACTCTTAAAAAAATTATTCCTGGTAGGGGTTTATAAATTTTGCTAATCTTTTCAAATATTCAACTTTTTGAGTATTGTTTTTTATTGAAATGATTTTTCCTCATATTTTTATTATGCCTTTCCTTCTACTTACTTGGTTTTAATTTGCTTCTCTTTTGCTAAGTTCTTGAGATGGAAACTTAGCTCACTAATTTTAAACCCTTTTTTCTTTACTAGTGTACTCATTTAAAGCTATACATTTTCCTATAAGTACTGTAATAGCTGAATCTCACCAATTTTTGTTCAAAATCGAATTTGGATAGCTTATAATTTTATTATCATTTAGTTAAAGGATTTTTTTCTCTTGTGATTTTTTTTCCCCTTTGACCGATGTGTTACTTTGGAATATATTATTTCCAAATATGTGAGGATTTTCTAGGTATCTTTCTGTTGCTAATTTCTAATTTAATTCTATTCAAAACAAGCCCTGTAAGATTGCAACCTTGAAATACACTGATATTTGTTTCTTAATAGTTTAGTATATATGGTAATGTCCCACATACTCTTGAAAAGAATGTGTATATAATTGTTGGGTACAGAGGTTTGTAAATATCAATTAGATCAAGTTGCCTGACTGTTTTTCAGATCTTCTATATCCTTACTAGTTTTTTGTCCACTTAATTCTATTAATTATTAAGAAATGAAGGCCAAAATCTCTATTGTTGTGGTGTTTCTTCTTTTAGTTCTCTCAATTTTTACTTCACAAGTTTTGCAGTTTTGTTTTTAGATGCATACATATTAAGGTCTTAAAGAATTGCCCTCCATCAATGTGCAATATCTTGATTTCTGATAATACTCCTTGTCTTGAATTCTACTTTGTTTCATGCTAATATAATTGCCATATTTTGCATAGAAATTTCACAAGAGTTGTTTACAATTTCAGAAAATTGCATTACCAATGGCAATGCCTCATATATATTTTAGTGACCAAAAAGCTCTTTGCATGTATTACTCTTCCATTATGGTAACTCTATGTTTAGATGAAAACATCCAATTTTTTAAAAGATTTTATTTATTTATTTGTCAGAGAGAGAGAGCGAGTGCTCAAGCAGGGGGAGCAGCAGGCAGAGCAGGCAGAGGGAGAAGCAGGCTTCCCACTGAGCAAGGAGCCTGATGTGGGACTTGATCCCAGGACACTGGGATCATGACCTGAGCTGAAGGCAGCCGCTTAACCGACTGAGCCACCCAGGTGTCCCACAAACATCAAATTTCTTAATAAAGTGTTTTAGCTATGTCATGCCTGAGCATGTATCTATTGAAATGCCTATTCTTCATTATTAACAATCTTTCTTTAGTTTACTCTTTATATTAGAACCAGTACATTATATTGACTAAATACTCGTATATGGTTTACAGTAACTTTCTTCTGGTAGAATAAAGAGAATATTGCAAAACATTTGCTATAAAATGGGGCTGGGGTGGGGGTGTAGGTTGGTAAGGCTGACAACCACTGGTCCAAGCATGTATGAGACAGACCTGGCCCTTGTATTTGTAGGGCGGGGGAGGGGGTGTCAAGAAGCTTGGCATTGTAATGATTAAGATATGAAATTTTAGGAGCACCTGGGTGGCTCAGTGGGTTAAAGCCTCTGCCTTCAGCTCGGGTCATGATCCCGGGGTCCTGGGATCAAGCCCTGCATCAGGCTCTCTGCTCAGCAGGGAGCCTGCTTCCTCCTCTCTCTCTGTCTGGCTCTCTGCCTACTTGTGATCTGTCAAATAAATAAATAAATAAAATCTTTAAAAAAAAAGACATGAACTTTTAAATCAAGCAGGGCTGGGATCATTTATCTTTCCTCACTTACTAATCATGAGATGTTAGGCAAGTCATGTCCATTTTTTAATCTCAGTTTCTACATCTATAAAAAAGCCATATTCACACCTACCTCATAGAATCAGTGAAGATAAAATGACATAAAGTATAAAGTACTTAACATATTGCTGAGCACATAATGTGTTTGGTATATGATATGTTATTAATGAAACTCAATAAGTTAATAAATTCCTATAATAAAAATTATGAGCAAAGTGTTATGTGCTATTAATAATATAGATATTGATAAATGCTCCACATTTACGCTCTCATTCCTGAGGAACTTGTTCCTTTATTCTGCTCATAGGATTCAATGTGCTATTAATCCACCATGTGTTTTTCCCAGTTGTGCCAAAATCTACTCCTTTCAGTTTATCTTGGTTATTTCCTTTGGGTCTTGAATTTGCATTCAAATATATCAACACTTATTTTTTTTCCATTTCCTTTTGTCTTGTTCTCCATACTCTTATCAGCATTTCTTTTCTTTTTAAAGATTTTATTTAATTTTTTGACAAAGAGAGACACACTGAGAGAGGGAACACAAGCAGGGGGAGAGTGAAAGGGGAAAGTGGGGCTCGATCCTAAGACCCCAGGATCATGACCTGAACTGAAGGCAGATGCTTAACCAACTGAGCCACCCAGGAGTCCCTCTTATCAGCATTTCTTATTTCCTTGCTGGACTTCAGGACTGTACACAGATGAATGTGAGTTCAGATCTCTTTGGATGTCATTAATCTGCTGTGCAGAGATGGTTTGTTTGGTGAAACTAAGAAGCCTGCTTACTCAGCAAGCCTGGATGTATTATTCTCTCTCTACAAGAGTGAAAGTGCATCCCTGACAGGGAAGGAGCTCCATTTCCTGCAGGGTTTTCCACAGTTAATACTACAGAGAGCACATCATGACTATTGCTCACTGAATGAAGTAGTGAAGATATTATTCATATCTTTCTATTCTGTGATGCAGTGAATCCTAATAAGACATTAGAAGATCATGAGTTTTAAAAAAATCACTTTATAATCTTAACTTTAAAGTTAAACCCAGGGGTGCCTGAGTGGCTCAGTGGGTTAAGCATTTCCTTCGTCTCAGGTCATGATCTCAGTGACCTGAAATCAAGCCCTACCTTGGGCTCCCTGCTCAGTGGGGACTTTGCATCTCCCTCTGACTCTCCCTTTGTGCTCTTTCTCAAATAAATAAATAAAATCTTTTAAAAAATTAAAAATAGTTAGAACTAGAATTTCATTATCTACAACATGCATTCATAATTTCACAAATTTTCATGAGTACCAATTCTTCTAGCTTAATATTTGGGTTCATTCACATCAAAGTGGATGATGAAACAATTGAAAGTCTAAGAGATGCCATATGTTGGCACTGTGGAATTGCTTTTTCTCTCCAGAGGCTTGTAATTACCAATACACTTGGATAGGGTCAAAAGAGAAGTCATCCTTACCATGACCCTGACTCAACTAAAATTCTTCTTTTTTACCTTAATCACATCCTGTCTCAACCATTGCAATTTCCTTTTTTCTTTATAGTCATCTTCAATTTTCTTATTTCTTACTCTAAGTGAATTCTGAAGGCAGCTAGGAATCCATAGATTATTTAATGGAAACATTGTGGGAGAATTTTCCATTAGTCTAATTTTCCTTATGTGGTCCACTAGCAAGTCATATAATGACCTTGATAAATGCCCTACTCTCTCTGGAGGGATCAATTAACTTTTATGTCTCTCATGTCTCCCTTCAAAACTAACTGATAGTTAGAAACAAATCATCAACCTTTTTGATATGATTTAGGTTACAAATTAGTGGTTATAATGGCTATGCTGTAAGGATGAAGTGGCTATTTATTCAGTTCATAAAACTGAAGCTTAGTTCACCGTACTGTCAGTTGGTGAGTAAGCTTAATATGCGACTTGGATTTACATCTGATTTTAAGTTGCCCTATTTGTCAGTGAGTTAAGTTTCTGGAGATATGAGTAAACAGAAATTACAAGTAGATCGACCCACAATGTGTGATCGTTATTTGCTTTCCATGTTAATGTAATTGTTGCTATAGTTTACTTTTATACTATGTGCTATTTAATTCTTAAGTTGATGCATTATTTTCAAAGTTACATATTCTGATTTATTTTGATATGCCTAATTAATGTTGAAAGATATAATGTTGAACTAAAATTCAACCTAGTTTGACATGTTTAGGTTGGTAACTCTAATTTTTAGTACTATGTAATTTAGGAAAATGATCAATAAGCATTTTTATTTGAAATATTGTTTGATGTTTTAGCTATTTTTGGTTTTATAAAAGTTAATACCAAAATTATTTTTTGACTTCTTTATCTCTTATTGATTTCTTCTCCTCATCTTTATTCATTTTTTTTAACCTGGAACACATGATTTTTTTTAAGATGCTGACATGGAAACAAGTTCTATTGCCTTTTATATATTTTGTACTTTCTTATTTTATATTTTGTATTTATAGTATAGCCTCATATTTTATGTAAAGTAATAAAAATTTTCTTGAAATTTCACTTCATGTCATCAAAATGGCTAACTGAAAAGACAAGATATGTAAGTTGTACATGCTTTATAATACAATTAAATTATTTCATTCAAATGTAAATAACATAAAGTTATCAAGAAAAATGTTCTATATGTAATGCCATGTCCACTTAATAGTATTCCATAATTGACTGTGGAAATGGGGAAACTCTCCCATGTCCTTCTTTACAATGAGCTGGAAAATGGCTCAGCAACATCCTGGTATTAGCCTTCCTATTCTTCAAAGTAGAGAAGTTAAAGCCAGTGCCAGGCTTTGCTGAGGGCATGCAGTGATGAACACTGACAAAGTGATGGATGTTCCCAGAGCATTTTCCCAACAGGATGTCTGCACAGGGATGGCATTGATCCCCTGTCTCTGGCAGTGTTCAGAATCTCTGGTCTGCTTCCCTCTTGCTAGGAGCAGACTCATGTGTTTACCCCAACATGCTGTATAAAACATGGCCATTTTCTACGTGAGCCATGGTATGAAAACCAGGAAAGCACCACTGAGGCCACTAGGAGATTGTGATCACCTTCTCATTCCTCAACCTGCCCACTTCACTCTCCCCTCCTCCTTCTTTTCACTCTCTCCTCCTCACTGCCTTTCCAACTGAGCCATAATGTGCCTGAAAGCATCCTCTATTACCTAAGATCTTAGACTATGACTTAGGCTGGGACACAGTATCCTTCCTCGTGTCTTCTGAAGCCCAATTTTCCTTGTCTTAATGTGAGAAATTAATAATATGTGATACTGTATGGATGAAATCCATTTATGCAGTGATACCCTGGTTCTGAGTGTGTATCTGCATATTTCACATTTACTTTGGGTAATGCTGATGCAGATGGTCCAATTTCAAGAAGGATCATCTCAATCCTTGTGTTAAATATACCAACTACATTTTCTCTTGACCTAATTTACTATGTCATTCTCTCATTATTTATCCTCTACTGGTACCCAAAAACAGTAAGTTATGGAAAGAGTAGCAGATAAAGAAATTTGGAACCAGTTTGATTACAAACCATTCAAAACAAATTTATGTACCTTTTTTTTTCTTTTCACCAATTTTATTTTTATTTGGTAATTTTCACTCAGAGAATCTACCAATTCCTTTTTCAGTCTGAGATTTACGTATGTGTGGACGTATTGTATAATCCCTTAGAAACTTTATTTGGTATAACTTCACATTTTTGGTATATAGAAATAATTTTATTTCATATTGCAGCACAGTAGACATACAATCGATATTATTTCCTAGAATGTGCAATATATAAATTATTCACATTAAAAAATTAAAACAGAAACCCTCATATGCAGGAAATATTGAAAAATGTGTGCCTATTTTTGACTCTGTTTTTGACAGTATGCACTACTAGCTTTATTAATCGGAATGAACAGACAAGACACACATTGGAACGACATACACAGATGGGTCCGCTCCAGATGCTGAACTCACTCTACAGATACTCAGCAACTCCAGTTGATAAGTTGTTCAGTAAAGATGATGTATTGAGCTCAGAAGCTTTCAGACAGAGTGAGGGATGAGGAATAGATGCATTGCACACACAATCTTAGAACCACGGCCTGGAGTTAGTAGGTAAAGTTATCCATTCTGCTCAGTGACAAGTTACAGAATTCACGACTTAAGCAAAACTAATCTTCTGTAGCTTGAGAAAATTACATGAGTTCTCAAGAATTATTGATTTCAATATTGTATTTAAAAAGTAATGCATTCATCAAAATTACTAATAATTTAAATTATTATATGCAGAAAAATGATTACAATCAGCATCTTCACATATCTTTTATATAAAATTCAAAGAATTGGAAGGCTGAGGAAAAAATGAAAGCCACAATCTTTAATATTCTTGGGACAGGGATTCTAAGTAAAGGAACAATTTAGAGCGTATTTCACAAGTAAGGAGTGATTTACAGAAGTCCACTGAGAAGATAAAGAAGTTTGGAACCAGTTTGATTACAAACCATTCAAAACAAATTTATGAGAGATCATGTATACTGCCTTAAATTTTAGATCACCTAGTTTCTTCTATATTATCCATGATAGTAGGTAAAACACGACTAAAACTTTATGTTTACAATATAAGTCTTTTAATTTCAATTATTTGCCCTGTTATGGTAAGAATAGTAAGACTGAAAAGCATTCTGGTCTTGCCCAGTGATTTCTCCCAAATGAACACTGCTATGACCTGGAACAGTTTATTGTCTTCCTCTTGTAGACTACACATTATATTTTGAAATTAAATGCTCTACAAACTAGCAAATCTTATTATATAATTTATTACTTGGAATAGTAGGCACTCCAACCCCAATGCCACTAGGAATATATGTGGTAACTACTGTAACTAAAAAAATTCAAAAATAAAGTTGAGTTTGTTGAGCCTGGAACATGATTCATTTATTGAGAGGTTTTAGGGGTCACAGACCCATAATGTGTGTCTCTGTGTGGACACTTCTTTTTGAAGAAGCAACTGCACAAGTCTCTGTGTTTGGAAGAGGAAGTTTGCCTGTGAAAATTATATTCTTCCTATAGTATGAAACTTTAGGGAGCTGTTTGAAAGTGTACTGGGGCACCCCAAGTTGTTTCTCCCCAAAATGGGATGTGTGTATGTCTATCTCTCTCTCTCTGTACGTGTATAGCCACTTGTGTGAATTCCTAAAGTCAAATAGAAAATAAGTACATATAATCCATACATACAGACCTATGAGGTAACAATTATTTTTCATTTGGTGTTTTGGTGTATTATTACTGCATTTGATCTTTATATGAACCCTTTGAAGTAAGTTTGATTATTTGAAACTTCCCTCACCTTTGAGTTCTATTCTTCCTTATCCAAAAAAACAAATGTAAACAAAAAAACAAACAAAAACCATGAAAACCAATCAAAATCATTGCACACTCAGTTTTCAGACTGTTTTTCCCACTAGCTACTGTTACTCCTAAGTCTCTAAAGTTCGACCAACTTTTTGTGGCAGTCAGGTGATAAATTATCAGCTAATCCATTACTGTATCAGTTAGTTTTTGCTGTGTAACAGACCACCCCCCAATTTTAGTGGCTTGAAACCAGTTATTTTCTCGTGTACAGTTCTATGGGCCAGCAATTTGCTCTGAGCTTAATCCTAAGCCTCACTCATGACACTGCACTCAGCTGGCAAGTTAGCCAGAGGCTGGTTATTTTAGAATGGCTTCATTTACCTCACTGTCTTGTAGTTTGTTCTAGTTATTGGTTAATTCTAGCTGGCAATTAGAATAATGGGTATGACATGTTTCTGGCAAGGTGGTCTGGGCTTGGCCACCTGGTAATGGTCTCAAAGTTTTCAGCATCAGTGAGAGAATGCATAAATGCTTTTCAAACCTCTGCTTGATGTCTGCTAATGGCCAAGTTCAGAGTCAACATAAGAAGGGATTAGCCAATGGCATAAATGAAGGATCCATGAATCACTGGAGGGGCCAGTACTGTAAAAATTTGTCAGAATCACCATGTATCAATCCTCATTATGTTCTTGAATCACCTCTTTTTTTCTGCCTTCACTGCCATTGTCCTAAGCCAAGCCTTATTTTGTTTTATCACATGGTCTTCCTAACTTTCCTCCCTCACAATCCACTCATTCTTTACACTTTCTTCCTAAAACCCCTCAATGATGTGTTATTATTAGTTGCAATGTGTATCTGTTAGCTTGAACAAGGCCCTCACGATCTTATTGCAGCTCATGATCATTCATGTTCCGTGATGCTCCTTACCCTCCAGCTGCACCCAGCTACCGATTCCTCCAGCCAGCCATGTCTTTCTTACCTCCATGCCTGTGTACATTCTGTTTCTTCTGTCTTCCACCTGTGATTACATACCAGACCTTTAAGACTAGTTCACATGTTAGGGCGCCTGGGTGGCCCAGTGGGTTAAGCCTCTGCCTTCAGCTCAGGTCATGATCTCAGGGTCCTGGGATCGAGTGCTGCATTGGGCTCTCTGCTTGGCAGGGAGCCTGCTTCCTCCTCTCTCTCTCTGTCTGCCTCTCTGCCTACTTGTGATTTCTCTCTGTCAAATAAATAAATAAATAAAATCTTAAAAAAAAAGACTAGTTCACATATTATACTCTCTATGAAAATTTCTACCTTCTTGGACCAAGGCTGCCCTTGGCCTGGGCTGGTCATTCTTGCCTCTGTGCTCTTTAAGCACTTTGTGTTTACCACCATTTTAATATTTATCATGTTGTATTAAAACATATCTGCCTTTTCCACTAGACTGAGAGTACTGAATGGAGCAAAATCATGTCTTACTTATTTTTGAATCCCTGGGTCATAATAAATTATTTTTGGTAGAATGAAGGAGAAGATGGAGGGTTGCCATTATTTTCCATTCATTTTTATAGCAAATATTTGGTAGATATCTATTATGTGTCAGTTGTTATTTAACATATACATCTAATATTTGATTTGATTAACAGGTCATATTTTTGCTATTTATTATACTTATTGTAATATGTACAGTATATATTCTCAAATGTAAAAAGTTCTCAAATACACATAAAGCAGCATATTACTTAGTTTTGTATATAGACTAACTTAACCTATTTTCTTTCTTCACTATTGCAAACATATAATTCATTTTATATTAATCTAAAAAGATCATTAGACTATATTTTAATTGGAAATGAAGAGAAAGCTAAGTGGTTATTTATATATGAAGGATAAAAGTTACTGGAGACAGTGAACATAAAGTTTGAACAAAGTAACTTTCCATAAAAATAGGGTGACTTAATTTGAGAAGTGAATATTGAAATATTTTAAATGTATTCTTTCCATTTTTAACAGTAGCATTATAATAAAAACACATCTTTCCTTGGCCTTAACATACTTTATGTATGTGTATGCATCCCTAAAATTATGTAAATATCTTTTTTTATAAATAAGCATAGGTCAACTTTTATTAAAGATAAAAAAGCTTACTCCACTTTTAAAATTTTATTTTGAAACAATTTTAATCTAGAGAAAAGTTATGAGTGTAATGTAAAAAGCACCCATGTACTCTCTTCTTCCATTTCTATTTCCCTAAACAACACATAGAACAACAAATAAGTGACTTGCATCAGTCACTCAGTAGAATTTACAGTATGGAGAGTTACAAACCAAGAAGAGCACCTTCTCACAGCCTTGAGGAAAATCTGATGAAATGTCTGGACACTGGAATGGGTTTCAGCAGCTCTCAATCGAGACACTTGTGATTCAGGGCTGAGTCATTAGCTCTGGGCCCCAGCGCAGGCTGAAGTCCTGTTCTGAGTTTGAGACACCTGTCTGTTTTTGGAATGATGCTAGTAGAAGGGGTAGCTGTTATTCATGAGTTGCCTGTCTGATAACACTGTGTTTGGCAATGACCATAGTGTGTTCTGGGACAGGGTCAGAGCCATTAGCTGAGCTAATTATTTTACATGGAGGAAAATAATTAGAGGAAAGTCCTCTTATTTTCTTTGATATCTCCTGAAGACAGCAATCTGGGAAATAACTTTTCTGTTCCATGCAAGACCTGCCCACTAGTCACCAGGAAATGCTGATTCTTCCTTTAAATCACCTTAGTGC